>PVHP010004403.1:0-56511 GCA_004024765.1 Zapus hudsonius
ACAGTTTCCTCCAGTGCCAAGGGTCTCGGGCTCTAGACTGGTAGCTGGAACACAGCCACTGTCAAGGACTAGGACTTGAGGGCAGCATGGGGTCCTGCCATAGGCCGCATCACTTCCTGTGGTTTCCATTCATCTGCTCACTACTGCCACCATGGTAAATGGAAACTGCTATAGGCTAGCATGTGAAGAGCATCTCCCCCCCCCACCACACCCACCCTGCTGTGTTCTATCCAGGAAGAAAAGAAACCAAAACCTCAACCAGCTGACTGCTGGCACTTCCACATCAGGTATGGAGGACACATATTCCTAACAGCTATAAACTCAGAGCATCCTCATAGCCCCCAACCTCAGGTTCCAGAAGTCACTAACATGGCGCAGAGAACATGGTTTTTATTTACTAAAACCAGTTTATTATTAGATAGTGGCATGGAAGAGGTGCATCGGGCATGGGGTGGAGAAAGGAGCACAGAGCTGTCTTACCCTCTCTGGGTGCATCACTGTACATCTACCTGAATACTTTCCATGTGTCCATCTGCTTAGATGCTCTCTTGACTGTGCAGCTTAGGGATTTAATGTCAGTTTTATATGTAGACACAACTAATAAATAATTGTCCACTTGTGAATCATTCAAATCTCCCATCCCTCTTGAGAGGCAGGGCTCAAAGCTCCAGGTTTGTAATAACGGCCTTTTGTCTTTCTGGAGAACAGACATTATTCTGAAGATATAGAGAAGTTTTTTTAGGAATCATCTCAATAGAATAAGAGGTTTGGCTCCTGAAATTTCAAAGGGGACTAAGGACCCTCTCAGGAACTGAGCTAGGGATCATTTGTGTAATATTTGTGTGATATTCTGTAAAAGAAAATGGCTCCAACTGATCAGGGATGGGGAGGGGGGTAATTGGGGAATTTGGGATAACAACGCATTGTTTTCCCACTAAATAATGTAACTCATTATGGACAATAAATATATATTTTAAAAAAAAAGAAAATGGCTCTATTTTGCTCATATCCTGAAATTTTGAGTGAGGCTGGTTCAAAATTAATGGACTAACTTGTGTAGTAGATGGAATTTAAAGACAGGAAAGCACAGCGTTTGGTAAGGGAGAGGATGGGAGCAAGCTTAAAGTTTCCTGCAAGGAGCATTCTGAAAAAGCAGCTGTAGTTATTAAAGAGAGGGGGGAGAGATGGCTCTGGGGTTAAAGGCACTTTCTTTCATAGGCTCAATTCTCCAGAGCTTACATAAAGCCAGACAACATGGTGCATGTGTCTGGTGTGGCAAACTCTCCTGCACACCCATAGACACACATGTGTGTGCACACATTCAAATAAATAAATAAAATGTATCTAAAATTGTTACAAAGAAACCTTGTACTCTGTACTGCATACAACACGAAAGGGGCAGTGATGGCCAGACCCCATTCACTGAAAGCGTGAACTTGTCAGAATAGAAATTCTTTGGAAAGGAATTGCCCCAGGAAGGGTTCCTTGCTCAAAAACAACTGTCTAGAAAAGTGTTTTCATAGATTTGACAGCCAAGGCACACAGACACTATTACAGCTATGGTCCAAGGGCAGGTAGACTACACCCCAAGCTGCCAGAAGAACTTGGCGGGGTTATACATGTGGTTCTGGTTTTGGAGGTGTGCAGAATGCAGCATTGAGGA
Organism: Zapus hudsonius; assembly: GCA_004024765.1. Classification (NCBI taxonomy): domain Eukaryota; kingdom Metazoa; phylum Chordata; class Mammalia; order Rodentia; family Dipodidae; genus Zapus; species Zapus hudsonius. The sequence goes on from PVHP010004403.1 coordinate 1,664, forward strand.
AGTCATGAAGACTTGCTCCAGAGAGCTGCTGAGGCCAGACAATGCGTGGAAAGATCAGGGCCCTGCTGGATGGTCCCTACAGGCCACTGTATGAAGGTATTAATATGAACTCTACCTGGAGACCCTGAGATGTTGTAATTACAGAGCCATGGATCATCTAACAGAGAAAGCTGCAGGCAGGGTATGGAACTAACTGTCCGAGAGAAGCTAGGGGCAGCCGAGCTGGAGCGGTGGAACTATCCAAGCCCTGTGGAGCACAAAGGATTCTAGCCCAAGACCAATATACCAGACATGAAGCAGCAAGGTTTTGATTAGTCCTGCTGGATTTTGGTCTTGCTTTGGTAGGGTCTTTCCTTGCAATGCCCCATTCCTTCTTTTGGTGTAGGAGTGTTTAGCCTGTGCCATTGCATTTTAGAATCATATAACTTGAGCAGCTCCCTGGTTTAGGAGTGTGAATACCACTTAGGATGTATGTAGAAATATATGATTTTTTGGGTATGGTGGCATATGCCTTTAATCCCAGCACTGGGGAGGCTGAGATAGGTAAATCACCATGAGTTTAAAGCTAGCCTGGAGTTACAGAGTGAATTCAGGGTCACCTGAGATAGAATGAGACCCTACCTCAAAAAAAAAAAAAAAGGAACATATAATTTGTTTTGGGATGTTACAAGAACTCACACTTTTTTTTAAGAGTGTGCTTGAGTCTCAGAAGAGAGGCTACGTTTACAGTTTTGGACAGATTTGGATATGGTAAAGACTCTGAGGACTTTGGAAGTTGGATGGAATCTATTTTGATAGTCATGAACCAATGGGAACAAGGGATGGAAAGTTATGGCTTTAAAATATTGTATGAGTATCAGGTTGACAAGGAGTGGACTTGTGATGGAATCTCTGTTGTCAACTTGACAGGATCTAGAATTACCATGGAAACAAATCTCTGGGCTGTCTGTGGTAGTGTTTCTAGATTAGCTTAATTGAGGAGGGAAAACCCACCCTAAATGTGGGCAGTTATCAATCCCTGTACTGTATACAAATGAGAAAGCTGGCTGAGCACCAGCATCCATCTGTCCCTGCTTCCTGCTTCGTGACTGTGGGCTGCATGTGACCAGCTGCCTCCCGCTCCTCTGGCCATGTCTTCTCCACCAGGATGGACTCTCCTCCTAGACCTGTAAGTTGAAAGAAATCCTTCCTCTCTTAAGTTGCTTTCTCAGGCATTCTGTGATAAATAAAACCAGTAATGCAATGCTGTTTGTAATATATATTTATTCTCCTGGTTCTGTTCCTCTGAAGAACCTAATATAGCATCTCTCTTCTCATGCTCCATCTTTCTTTTTCTATTTACATTTTTTGCACATGTCTATGGTGTGTTCTGATCACAATCCCCTCCCCTGACCTTCTGTTGTCCACCCTTACCACTAAACATCAGCTTTCTTTTAATAAGATATTTTGACTTTCTTGTGCACCTGTCTGACCCGCAGAGTTTAATCGGGGTTGCTGCATGCGCATGGGTGGAGAGCTATTTATCACACATCTCTCAGAGTCACCTTCTGCCATGGGGGAAGAGGGAGTGTGATTGAAGCTAGACGCTGGTCAGTGCTCTGGTGGTCATGGGGCTCAGATGAAAAGCAGGCAGGCCTGGGGCCCAAGTAATGAGCAAGTTTGAACTGGTGAGTGTGGGATGGGAGAACAAACAGGGACATGTCCTGGTGTGATGCAATCTCTGGGGAACATGGAAATGCCTATCACTCACTTGTCAATGGTTCTATTTTTCATGAAGAGTGAAGCATATAAGCCCATGGCTGTTTGTCTTTCCTCTCTGGTCTTTACTCTAGTAGCTTCTCACTGAGTTCTGACAGCCAGCCTAGACTCTAACCTGATTGGGGCTCAAGGCCATTACCATCTCTAGATTTGGGAAGAACAACAACAAAAAAAAAATGAATCTTTGAAAAAGAAAACTTTTTAAGTGATATGCTCCAGGATCAGATATTTGTGTAGGAACACAGTTCAATTAGGTCAATTAGGTAAACTAATTAGAAAATTTGTATTCGTTACTGAGATAGCAGTTTTGTTCTGGGATTCAAAGGGATAAAATGTTTTAAGCATGAAAAGGGCTGGGGATATTTCAGTTTTCCACAGTCTAAAATGCAGACTCTATGGGGATGCTCTATTTTTCTTTGGTGAGAGATAAATCTAAGCAAGGAAAAAGTGGACATATTAACAACCTTTTTGCTTTCCAGGAGTTAATAATCCTCTGAATTGCACATCCTACAAAAAATGACAGTGTATTCTATATGGCAATGATTATTTTATGAGAAGATAAAGTCAGAAATGAATAGTTAAGGAAGCAATGTATCAAATGTTCTACACAAATGAAAGCATTTTCAGATCATTTCTAGTGTTCTCATTTACTGGGCAAAGAATGTTAAAATATTTACATTTTAACCATAAAACTGTATTTTACATCTTCCTAGGGAAATGTGTGTTGAATAAAACAGTTAATAAAAAAGTAGGACTCCAGATCTGACCCTCTTTGGTGTCCTGGGATTACCTCCTTGCTATCTCCTGTAGAAGTTTCCTTTCCTATTGGAACTGGGTAAAAACTCGCTTCCAGTTGCTCTGTGTAGAGAAAGCATGGTGAGTGAGGAAGACCATTGTTGGCATCTGGAATTTAAGACTCAAAGTCAGTGATTTACATAAGAATTAGTCAAGGATTTCCAGTTTTGAGGGCAATTCTTTTTATTTATATTTTATATTTATTTTTTAATCTGCTGATATTTCATTATTTTTCTCTTGCAGTTGGGGACTCTGAGTTCTTTCCTACAAAGCTTGTCGTGGTCTATGTGTGGTTTGGATGACATGTGAATGTATCCCCCAAATGTTCTGGAAGCCAGATCACCAATGCTGCCCATGCCTGAGGTGGTAGAACCCTTAAGAGATGAGGCCTGGTGAGTGTGCATCACGCCAGGTGGGCACCACCCAGTGATGGGCGCATGCTGTCTTATGGCTGTTTTATCACAAGAGTGGGTGTCTTAGTCAGCCACACGTCGCTGGGATGAATCTTCAAACCAGGCACAGTTTTTTGGAGGAAAGGATTTATTTGTAGCTATAGATACAGGGGAAGTTCCACAATGCAAAAGAGGCTGCTCCACTTTCACAGGTCCAAGCAGAGAGAGAAACCCATCACCAACACCACACACACGGAACAGGGAATAGGCAGGAGGGGCAAAGAGAATTCCTTTTCCTTTATATAGGCTTAAGGTGGGGTCTTGCAACCCTTCCCCAGACTTAATGGCTTCCTGAGTCTCTGGAATTGCCTTTCTGCACTGCCCACACAGGAAAGGATGTTTACTTCCAGCTTCTTTGAGCTTCTTTACATCCTGCCCCTTGCTGAGAGGCTGTCTTCCTGTAAACATCCTCAGAGACCCACCCAAGAGAATTAAGAAGATCCAAGTTGACAACAAAACCTAACCATCACAGTGGGTTATTATAAAACCAGGCCACTCTGTGAACTTGGCCCCTTCTGCATGTAGACAGCTGTCTTTCCATCTCTTGACATGTTATAACACAGTCAATGGGGTCCTCGCTGGTACCTTGGTGCCATGCTTTTATACCCCAAGAACTGAGGTAAATAAGCCTCTCTTCATTAGAAAACACCAAGCCTCAAGTATTTTGTGATAAGGAAACAAAAAACAGAATAACACAGGCATCTATTGAAGTCCTGAAACTTAGGATTTAGATTTAGAAATTTAGTCAGGTTCAGATTCAATATTTTCTCTCTCCAGTCTACCTCATAGGAAGTGCTGTATGCCTCTAAGAGATTCATAATCTCTCTCTCTCTCTGTCTCTCTCTCGTTTTTTTTGAGGTAAGGTCTCATATAGCCCAGGCTGTTCTGGAATTTTTAATGTAGTCCCAGGCTGGCCTTGAACCCTCCTAGCGCTGGGATTAAAGATGTGCACTAACATGCCCAGTTTATAATATTTCTCTTTTGGTGATGTAAGTGGCCTTTGATAGAGATCTAGGCCAAGAGCTTTCAAACTCAGGAGCAAATATTTTTCATTGCTGGTTTTTGTTCATAAAGATTTACTGGGACATGATAACCCCACTGATAAACATACTGTCTTTGGCAGAGTTTTTCACAATAAATTCAGAGTTTACCCATTGAAATGAAGACAGTAAGTATAAGCTGCAGTTCTTAAAGTATTTACTTTCTGAATCTTTTTAAAAAATATTTTATTTATTTGTAAGTAGAGAGAGATAGAAGAAAGATAGAGAGAATTGGGTGCATCAGGGCCTCCAGCCACTGCAAACGAACTCCAGACACATGCATCTGGCTTTATGTGGGTACTAGAGAAATGAACTCTGGTCCTTCTGCTTTACAGTCAAGGGCCTTGACCCCTAAGCCATCTCTCCGTATCTTGATAAAGCTTACTGACCCTCTCTGTAGATCCACTAAATTATTATGTCAAAACGTGACATGCATTCTCTAGTTATTAGCTCTGACACCTCTGCATTTAAAAAGTGATTTTTGTCAACTATTAGTCACTAGATTGTATTCAAAAGATATAAAAAGGCTTAATTTTTTCAAAATTTTAAACTTGCTTAAAAAGTAATCAGGCCATTTTCCAGTATCCTCTGATGGGGTATAATAAGGCTTTTAAAAACTTGTTTATTTTGTTCTAGCCCAGGCTGGCCTGGAATTCATTATGTAGCCCAGGCTGGCCTCCATCTCATGGTGACCCTCCTACCTCTGCCTCCTGAGTGCTGGGATTAAAGGCATCTGCCATCACATCAGGCTGCTCTGGTCTTTCTAATGCATGGCTTCCTCTTCCATACCTTGTTCTATTGAAAAAGAGCAAATAGGTTAAATAGAAAACAATATAATATTCTTCCGTTTGTTATTTTTCTCTCACTATTTCTTTGTGGTTATATTACAATAACATAAATAGTTTCTGACGTCAACTTGGAAGGGAGGGGTATGGAAGAGAGAAGACAAGGGTGTTGTAAAGGGAAGAGATTGAAGCAGTGAGTAGGAGAAGGGAACAGCCCCAAAGGATGGGGAAATACAGTCAATGATATAATGGCTTCCCAAGACCATCATGCCTTCATCATGTAATTTGGGTTTGATTGAAGGCATACCCAGGAAAAGCTCTATAGAACCTGGAAGCCCCTTTTATTGAAATCAAGTAAGGAGAGGAACGTGAACATGGAGTCCTTAAAACACCAGCTTCTAAAGTCCTGCCAAACCCAGTGGTTTTGGCTTGTATCAATCCGAAGCCAGTAGGTGGCTGGTTTTCCTAACAGTAGAAATTTGGCTGTGTCCTCCGTGACTAAAGACATTTCATAACACGCAGCCTGTTCCATACTGCTAAGTGGTTTCAGGTACTGAAATATTAAATAAAGACTGTTGGCTTTATGGCCACTGATGGATATCAAATTGTCAACCTGCTACATGAAAATGCAAGGTGTTAAATATTAACCAAATTGGGGTATTTTTAGCTTTCTCTTATGCTTATGCTTTTTCTTCCTAAAACACTTTCTTTGGCTCTTTACAAGAAACTTCTTGCCCAGAAAAAAAAAAGAAACAAACCAGGTCCGTATAGATTGAGCAACCTTATGTAAATCAAACCAAAATATGGATCATTTGATTGATTTGATTGCCTAAAGTAGTAATATCTCTGGCAGAACTACCTTGAGGTTTTCATGCAAACTGTGACCCTTCCTAGTAAAGATTTTATGCTGTAATCCTTATATTTTGCTTTTAAAAAGAGAAGAATTCAAGATGTTTGGAAGTGAGAATAGCCTTGGAATTCATTTTGTTTTCTCACACGGCTAATGGAGATTTCTAATCCAGCTGTTTTACAAAGGTGTTGCCATCTGTGTCTCTGGCAGCTGTGCTATCTGAGGACAACCTGGATGGCTCTGGATGACTCTACTGGCAGGGAGAAGAAAAGGTCTTTGGACTCCCTGTGTTCTTGGGTGTAGACCAGATTCCCCTCCTGTGTGAGTAAAAATGCTCAAACTACTGAATTGATCACTAGACAGAAACTTGAAAAGCAGCAATGGCCCTGGCTTTTTGAAGGGCTCCATTAACAAGTGACCTTAGTTTTGAGAAACATTACTATCAGGAGGCAAAATTGTTTTTACAAATGACAAAGAACTGAAGAATAGCCCAGGGCCCTGGGGAGCAGGCCCTCTGACATCATCGATCTGCTCTGATGTGGAGAATGCCTCTCTAGAAGAACCCACAGCTGACATGCTGAGGATATTCCACTGCCTCCTGTGACCATTTGTCCCAGACACCCGAGTGAGTCCTGCGTGTCAATCGGCTGCAAAGACTTCTTTCTTTCCCTCAGCTGTGGCCTCGGGGATGGCAATGTTCCATTGAAAGCCTGAGCATTCAGAGGGCCGACTCTTCCTGCCTCTACCTTGATGAAGGTGCCCACAGTTATTAAGCACACATCACCCAGCCTGCCGTGTGGCGTTGGGGTTGTCATTCTGTAATGCAGCAATGTTAGCACCCAGAGATGTTCTGGTTAGGGGTTCTCCACCTTCACAGAACATCTGATTCACTGGAGCAGAGTTACCTTTGGAAGAGTTAAAATACACAGATGCCCAGGCCTCAACGTAGAAGTTCTGCACTTGTGATTTCTTTGGCCTTTGGTAAGAACAGCATTGAAAAAATAATCCCACCACCCCCCATTGTTGGCGAATAACTAGTGAAGATTGAGGGTCATTTCTTCTTTTTCATTTCCCGAGGCAGAGAATAATTAACTATCTCCCCAAATTTATGCACCTGAAACATGGTGGGGCTGGCAATCTATTGCAGGCATGCCTACATTTAAATTCTTCTCTCTTCTAAGCAACATATATTCCAAATGTAGAGGCTTAAGGTGGCTCATGTGAATTCCAGGTCTACTGGATTCCTTCCCAGGGGTCTACCTGCTCCATGGCCACTGCCTCTGATCAACAGCCACTGGTTCTCTGTCTTCATTTGGCGTAAGCAAGCTCACACTTTCCCTTAGCTGTGGACTAGATTGTTCCAGACAATGTAAAAGTGGTTCTTTTTAGGAGCCAGGCGTGGTGGCACACGCCTTTAATCTCAGCACTGGGAAGGCAGAGGTAGGAGGATCACCGTGAGTTCAAGGCCACCCTGAGACTACATAGTGAATTCCAGGTCAGCCTGGACTAGAGTGAGACCCTACTTCAAAAAAACAAAAACAAAAACAAAACAACAACAACAACAACCAGTTGTTTTCTTTAACATGATTCTTAAACATGATTTCAGATGAATGGAAAGTCAGTCAAAATTCAGTCAGGACTCAAGCATTCCTTCTCTATAGGGTTTTGTAACCAAGCTTCCAGAAAGATCTGGGAGTATTAGATATTTGTTTTTCACAGCAATGAATCAGATTCAACATATCCATCTCTTCGGTTTACCATCTTTAAAAATCTTTCCTATTTCATGAAGAATTATGAAGAAAACAATTTTGATGGCTTTTTTTCCTCCTAAGAGAAAACGTCTTTTTACTTCCAAGTTAGCTCAAAAAATAATGATAATGTTGATGTTGATAACAAGTGAATGCTGGCATTTGCCAATGCAACTGTCACGTGTGTTATTTTATAAGATTTCATAGCAGTTATGTGAGATAGATCCCTTTCATATTTATGACTTTCCAGTTGATCACATTAAGGTTCACAGAGTTAGAGAAATTGAGTAATTTGTCCAAGGCCACAAGGCTACTAAGTGATGCAGTTGGAATCTGTGGCTTGACATTGTGGACACTTTGCTAGGCTTTGTGGCGTCCACAAAAGACAGGCTCACTTGGTACTGGTGATGCTGGTCTTCATTCAGCCCCCTTGAGAGGCACCTGCCACATAAAAGACTTTCTCCTAGCTAATATTTATTCTTATGACTGCAAAGAAAAAGACCCTTCTTCTGTAAGGGTCTTTAGCAAACAGCTCCCCCAAGTTCTCACCATTTACTTCAGGTGGGTGACCTCTTGTTACAATGATCACTCCAGAAGCCAGGAGACCAGAGTTGCATGAAACTTCAGCCATATGTTTTCTTTGCTTCGATTGCATGTACCACTGTCAAGAAGGCTTTATGTGGATACTGGGGAATCAAACCCCAGATGCTAGGTTTCCTAGTCAGCCACATGCCACTGGGATGAATCTCCAAACCAGGCACAGTTTATGGGAAGAAATGATTTATTCAAGCTACAGATCCAGGGGAAGTTCCATAAAAATGAAAGAGGCTGGTCCTCTTTCACAGGTCCAAGCAGAGAGAAAAACCCATCACCAACACCACACACACACAGAACAGCAAACAGGCAGGAGAGACAAGGAGAGAATTTCTTTCCCTTTATATAGCCTTAGGGTGGGGTCTTGCAACCCTTCCCCAGACTTAATTGCTTCCTGAGTCTCTGGAATTTCCTTCCTGCACTGCCCACACAGGAAAGGATGTTTACTTCCAGCTTCTTTGAGCTTCCTTACATCTTGCCCCTTGCTGAGAGGCTGCTTTCCTGTAAACATCCTCAGAGACCCACCCAAGATAATTAAAAAGATCCAAGTTGACAACAAAACCTAACCATCACACTAGGCTTTGCCGGCAAGTGCCTTAATTGCTGAGCCATCTCTCCAGCCCTCATTGCTCCTTATGCCGCCTTCATTCACTTACTTTGAAGAGCACCAGACAATTGAAGGACTCACAAACCTTGGTCTCAGACTCTGCTTTGCAAAACCTTGTCTAAGACCAGCAAGAATGCCAAGAAGCTGACTTGAAGGGTAGAAATCTGTGTTGGGTCACTGAGGGCCAGTGGAGGCAGCATCACTGGTGTCAACAGTGCCTGGCACATTGGGTCACTTGTTAAGACTTCCCTGCCATCCCCTTGTAGAACAAGGGCGGTGAAGTTGAATGACACCATTGTTTCTTGAAAAAGAGACCCTAGGGAGCTCAGGATATGGCTCAGCAGGTGAAGCATGCTGACCTGAGTTTGGATCCCCAACCCACCTAAGCTGCAAAGCATGGTGGAGTTTGTCTCTAATCTCAATCCTGGGCCTCCCTGGCTAGCTAGCCTAGCTGAATCAATAAAGTCTGTGTTCAGTGAGAGACACTGTCTCAAAGAATAAGATGGAGAGCAACTGAGGAAGAGACCTGATCTTAACCTCTGGCCTCTACATGCTTGTGCACACACATGTGAAAACACGCACACACACATACATACACATGCATACACACACACACAAAACCATGCACACAGAGAACAAGAAGCTTGGGCAAAGGTCAACAATTCAAAGCAAAATGTGAAAGCCGGAGGCCATTTTTCTCATCCTTTACAAAGACTGAAACAAAAGGCAAAAATGGTAGCTCTGGGTTGAGGAAGAGACTCCACATCAAGGAAACATACTCATGAGTGAGTGAAAGGAGAATGCTCACCATTCTCCTCTGGCCTCCACCTGTGTGAACACAGTGTGTGTGTTTGCACTACACAAATTGTATTACATACCACGCCACACCACACTACACACACACACACACACACACACAATTGTCCTCCACCCCCCCCAAAGACTCATCTATTGTATTTGAAGGGCTGGTCTTTAAGAACTGGGCTCAGGACTTGTTTCTAAGAGCAGAACAGCTTTGGGAAAGGTTGACTTCTCGGCCCAGCGTTCGACTCTCTGCCACAGAGTCCAAGCTTTGGTCGGAAGAGTGGAGCATTGAGACTTTGCAGAGGACATCTGGGTCCTAGAAGACCGTAGCATGGTTGGGATTGTGGAGATGCATTTCTTCTTGTTAAAGGCGACACTGCCGTTGGACCAAAGGGGTCCTCGATGATGATAACACTGGCTCTTCTTGGGAAAGGCTTCCAGGTTCCGTACTGCCACACAGATCAGTCACCAGGGTGAACACTAACGTGACTGAATTGAGGAAGAGCTAGCCTATCAAAGCAGGAGAGAGCTTAGATGTCAGTGGGCTGTCAGACCTGGCTATGGGCTCAGGCAGGAACTAGGAGATACACTTGTAGTAAATCCAGAGGATGTCTTACTAAGGCAAGAATATCAAGCTAAACAAAGGAGAGATGGTCAAGTGCTGAGGGCACATTCTAATATCATACACTGGTGGCTTGGGGAAACTTGAAAAGAAATCAATGGCTCTGATTAAATCCAATAGTCTGCTAAAACAGCAGACCGAGAAGAAGGGATCAAAGACCTTAAAGATTATTGCTAGCCCAGATGTACCATATAAAACCCCCAGACACACTGACATACCCTGACTATACCACTCAGAGGGCCTGGAGGAGAGGTAAGAAGGAATGCACTTCACTTGTGTGAGGCCCCAGGAACGTTGAAGAGTTCAGTGGAGGCTGTCTAAACCAAGGTCATATTTCTATGAATCAAGACTATGAGACATCATGGAAAATATAGGCTGTGGTTTGAATATGGTATAAACACTCAAAACTGATTCTGAGGCATACAGCCTTACTGTGATTGTGTTCAGAGGTGGTGGGACCCTCATGAATGGGTTAATGTAGCTCTTGTGAGAGAGTGGGTCAGTTACCAGCAGGGCTATGATAAAGCTAGGTGACTTCAGTGCCAGTGCTAGGTTACTTCAGTTACTTCAGTGTATGTACCGCCTCTCTTTTTTCCTCTCCATCATAAGAGTGCCAACAACAAAGCCCTCATCAGAAGCTGGGAGGTGGTGCCTTGCTCCTGGGCTTTTCACAAATTAGTGGAGTTCTGACCCAGGTCCATCTCACAGTGACTACTGGGTCCAGGCACAGCCAGTGGCCATGACCCAGTTCTGGAATAAGTGATGGAAATAGACATGTTGTTAGCAAGATTCCTACTGACTCATTAGCCTGCAAACTCAGAGTCACTTAGTAAGAAAGGCAGTGTGGAAGTCTCTGAAACTACCCTTCCTTCCAGAAGAGACTCTGAATGTGAAGTCATGTGCTCATGGTTGGGCGAAAAGGCAGATTTGGTCACCCATGATTTGAAGGATGCAGGGGTAGAAGTCCTGCGACACCCAGGTGAGCGAGCATGGAAAATCACGGTGTCTACCACACACTTAACCAACTGCAGCTGCTGAGCAGGATGTGGCATCTTTATTAGAGGCTCTGGTAAGTGGTGTGAAGCTATTGATTGGGCAAATACATTCTTTTCAGTAGCCATCAAGTAAGAGGACAGAAGCAATTTGCATTCATATGGGTGAATCACAGTGTACATTCATGCTTTTGCCCCAGAGATATGTTAATTCTCTTTCTCTGTCACTACAGTGCCAGAAAGGATCCAAGCCATCTGGACGGTCTGTGGAAGACCAAATTAGTCCATATTGCTGACATCATGTGAGCTGAACCTGATTCATGAAAAGCAGTAACACACAGCACTCTCGGAGAGAGATAAAGCTGATGAAGATTTATAGATCTGATACATTAGTTGAGAATTTAGGGGTCTTGTGTCCTGGAACCAAATGGGTCATCTTTTCTTTCACCTTTAATGACACGTTACTGAACTGTACACCTCCTATCACTAAAAGGAGCCCACAGCTTTGCCATCTCTTCAGATTTTAGACAAGACAGCACAGGAATATTGTTCCGACCCAGTTATTTGGGAATGCTGGAATTTTAGGAGGGCCTGTTGCCAGGAAGGATTTTAGACGAGGTTCAGGTTGCAGAGTAAACAGCTCTATCATTGGAATGTTCTGTGGAGTCTCTAACAAGCCCATTAGAAGAACCATTTCCTATAAATTCTTAAGTGCTTTGACAAAACTATACCATCTGCAACAGATAGCAATGCATTATTATTTTTTTTTAATTTTATTTATTTATTCATTTTTGTGAATAGAAAAAGGGAAAGGGAGGGCTGCAGGTCTCCTTGGAGCAGCTGCCCTAGAGCAGAGTCCAAGGTGCTTCCTGACAGTCAGGGTGGACAAGCATCTAGAAAGTTCCTTCCTGTCTTTGACAGAGAGTTGGTTGAAAGGAGTGCAGCTGAAACTGTAACCAGAGGTGGCATTATGCTTCCAGAAAAATCTCAAGGAAACTTATTGTAAAGTGTCATGGTTTGATCCAGGTGTCCCCCACAAACAAATGAATGTGTTCAGTGTAATCGATCCTCAGCTGATGGCAGTTTGGAATTTACAACCTTGATGGAGCTGTGTTGTTGGGGGCAGGCTTTTGGGGGTTATAAGCCAGCTCCCCCTTGCCAGTATTTGGCACACCTTCCTGCCGCTGTTTGCAGTGCTGTGGCAGAGGTGATGTCCACCCCTCTGCTCATGCATCATTTTCCCTGCCAGGATGGAGTCTCCCCTCGAGTCCATAAGCCAAATAAACCCATTCCTCCACAAGCCGCCTTTGTTTGGGTTCTTTCTGCACAGCAACTAGAATGCTGACCGCAACAGCAAGTAACGGTAGTAGCTGTGGGATCAGGCTCTGAAGGAAAGGGTGGAGAGATTCAACCAGTTAGTGTAAAGTTCTTCACTCAGAATATGGAGAAGGATTAGTTCTTATTTAGAGATGGTGACATTCTTGGAAGTATGTAGACTGAAATCACTGTTGAACCTTCTCATGCCACTGAAGTTCTGAAATGCTTCATCATCTAAATAATTTCCGTGCTTCCCTTTTATAATAAACTGGTGATATCTAAACCACTGACATCCATTGTCTCAAATTTAGTTTTGCTGTACTATTATAAACATTTCCAAATAAAATAATGTGAATGAAAGAAAAAGAGAGAGGGAGGAAGAGAAAGAGAGATAGAAAAAGAGAGAGAGAGGAAGATGGAGAGAATGGGCACACTAGGGCCTCCTGCCACTGCAAAAGAACTCCAGATTCATGCACCACTTTGTGCATCTGGCCCTGTGTAGTACTGGGGAATTGAACCTATCAGGCTGCAAGCAAACACTCTTAACCACTGAGCCATCTGCCCAGCCCAATAATACACTATTAAAACTACATGTATATGTGTGTGCATGTGCGTGTGCACTTGAACACACACACACACACACACACACACACACACACACACACCAAAAAACCAGGAGAATTGGTCTGCCACTGATAGGGACAGGGTGTGAAGGGGCCACAGAGTCAGAAATGCTCATTGTAAGAGATCCAATCCACCAAGGCACAGGTTGATAACAAGGTGGAAGACAGAAGTGGCATCTCCTTGGTTGAGCTAGGAAAGGTCCAGAGAGAGAGCACAGGGAACCCTGGCACCAGATCCGTGTCACATGACCTCTTTGTGTGGCAATGCCTCCCCGCAGCTCACTCCTGTGGTCTCATTCCCCATGTGGGGTTGGCTAGCTAGGTTCCTGTGGACACAAACTTCCCCATTCTCCTCTTAAAGGGCAGTCTTGAAAGGCAGCAGAAGGAATCCTCCTGGTGGGTGGAGTTTCTGGTGGTGCAAAGCCCCTGCAGGTCACCTAGCTAGGTGCTTGGAGCTTAGAATACATAGGTGTCATGGCCAATGGAAATGCTTCGGTGATTGGCTAAGCACCTGGGAGAAGCAAGATGGGAAGAAGGGACAAGGAGACCTGGGGTGGGGAGCACATGAGTGGACATAGGGGAGTAGGTATTGGGTGCCTCGATCTCTGCACTGTATCTTATACCCCCAGTGGAGCATCGAGGCAAGCAAAAACACTCCATAACCCCTGGACAGGTGGATGTAGCAAACCTCTGCCCTTGACGTTTGATTCATAATGAGTGGAAATGCCATGAGGGCAGAAACTGCGAATATGTGTGACCCCAATAACATCGCCTTCCTTTTACCAAGGCTGAGACTTGCCAAGGTAGAGCAATGCTTATTATCCACCCACCAGGAGAAGAGATCAAAGCCTGGCATCTCTATAGTACCGCCATTAACTAGTTACTGTTGGCCATCCCTGGATACCAGACTCCTTCTCTTCCAGCAAGAGCAAGTGTCTTAACTAGGGCTGACATATTCCAACCCTCTCACTAACAGATTGCCTCTCCTGCCTGTCATTTCAAAGCTTCCCATGTAATCTTTCCTAGCATCTCATCAGCCCAAGGGACTTGGCTTATCTGATCACACTCACACTATTAACCAAACCTGAACTTCCTGCAGGAAAAATATTGAGCTCCTCTAGCCCAGGAAACCCAATGGGAGTCTTCAACAGTGTCTTTCCTATCAGAGTGCGGCATGATCAGCCTTGCAGGGACATTGTTAACCCAGGTGTCCTGCATTTGATTCAGTTAGTGCCTGAGAGGCTCTCTTCTAGCTGCATGGCTCTTGCCTCCCTTTATGGTCTCTGCATAGCTCCAGAAAGAGAAAAAGCATTACTCTTTAGCAAGGTGATGCAGTTCACTTTCACAGCCCAGACCATTCGGGTATTTGGGGGGCATCCCCCTTCCCATTGCCCTGTCCAAAGAGTCAGTTTCCCACTTCTTTTATTTCTTTCTTGTTTTGGAAGTATATTTTATTTATTTTTAAGCAGAGAGAGAGAGAGAGAGAGAGAGAGAGAGAGAGAGAGGTGGGGGGAGAGAATAGGTGCACCAGGGTCTCCAGCCACTGCGAACTCCAGATGCATACACCACTTTGTGCATTGGCCTTTTACGTGGGTCCTGGGGAATCAAACTCAGGTTCTTCTGCTTTACAGGCAAATGCCTTAACCACTAAGCCATCTCTCCAGCCCTCCTTTTTTACTCTGGTGTGGAAAACGTGCTGAGCTGAGAGTTCAGCCTTTCCTGAAGTTCTGTTACTCTAACAAATAAGTTCTGAATCCAGTCCTGACGAGAACCAGGTCTCTAAATACAAGAGATATAAGGTCCTCCAGCTTTCACATTTTGCTTTGAATTATTGATGAGTGCAATAAGCCTTTCTCTCTCTCTTTCTTTTAAAGCATCAGCAGTGTTCAGCCCAATGTCACAGTCTTTATAATTACTATTTCTCTTGGACTGTTCAACTCTCAGAGACAGGTGACAAGTGGAGACATAGCCTTGTTCCTCTGTTCTAGACGCTACTTAGGCAAGAGAAGCCTGACCTCCCCCCATGCACTGCCTTCCTATCAAACAAATAGTCAGGCAAAGCTGAAAAACACAGCATCAGCCCTTGGCTTCTGCATCCATGGATCCAACTAGCCAGAGATGAAAAACACAGAAAGACCTCTACTGAACATGCATAGACATTTTTCTTGTCATAACTCCTTAAACAATACAATAGAACTACTATTTGGGAAGTGTTGACATTGTATAGCGGTGACTTAATGTTTACAGGAGGATGTTCACCGCTCATTTGCAAATTCTGAAGGACTTGAGTATGTGAGGATTTTGATATGCAGAGAGAAGGTCTTAAAATAAACTCCCCACTGACACTGAAGGACGCCACACTTTCTAGAGGAAAGTACCCATTTTGTCATAGAAGAGATTAAATTCAATTTTAGCATACAAGTTACACAAGTTATCTTGTCCCTAAAAGATATAATAAACATTTACATAGTTCAACACAACCCTTCACGTTGCTCAGTCAAAAATACCTTTATTTAGACAAGTTCACTGATTTTTGAAGAATGTTGGCAAATACT
Source organism: Zapus hudsonius (assembly GCA_004024765.1). Taxonomy (NCBI): domain Eukaryota; kingdom Metazoa; phylum Chordata; class Mammalia; order Rodentia; family Dipodidae; genus Zapus; species Zapus hudsonius. Next base: position 17,206 of record PVHP010004403.1, read on the forward strand.
TGCTTCAGATCTGGGCTTCTAAAGGGGGTTGTCTTCTTTAAGGATAACTTTCATCTTCCACCTTAAAAGTGATGGGTTGGAGAGATGGCTCAATGAATAAAGTGCTTGCTGTGCAAGGAAGCTGAATTTGAATCCCCAGGACCCACGTAAAAGCCAGACATCTGTAACTCCAGCAAGCCCAGGTAGGGTTCTGCCTCAGTGACGTGGCTTGCTTCACGTGATCAGGCCATCAATGACTCCTTCCAACCTCATTGGTTCTGTCATGCCCCACATTGGGTGCCTAAGTGTTCCATGAAACTTTTCTTGAAGAAGAAATAAACACACAACTGTTCACCCCAGATAGTAGGACACAGAACAACAGAGCAAAGTAACAATGGCACTGAAATCCAGTTTGGGTGAACCAGTGAGTTCACTGGTATTGCTTACAGAACGTGAGTATGATCTTGCACGAGCTTGTAGGATCCTAGGTGAGTCAAAGACAGTGTGTCACCACACAGTGTCACCCCATCCTGATGGCACCCTCATACAGGCGGCATCATGGAGTCCTCCTTCTAGCTAACTGTAGGCTTTCTATTTAATCTAGCATCTCCCAAGATCATTTGCAGCTGGAGGTGGGGTGGAAGGGGAAAGCAGGAGGGAACAGCAGCCGGGTTCCCAGGTGAGGGTCTTGTGATCCTCCCCCCTTCTTCTACCAGGGAATGCCAAGAGCTCCATCACCATGTCATAGAACTGGTTATCTCTATATAGTTCTGCTCCAAGTTGCCATGGTTACTGGGCCAAAGCATTCCGTCCTCCAAAATGACATCATGTTGTATCCAGCCATACAACAGAGTTATTACTGTTTTTTTTGTTGTTGTTTGTTTTTATTGAACAAGTGAAGATTTCTATGTGTAACCCAAAATGTTCAATTTGAAGATTCATCTTATTAATGTTGGATGGTAAGGCATACAGTTTAATTACAAGAGGCATCACCATTATCTTATTGAATGAATCTGTTTGTACTATGTATGAGTTTAACTTAAAAATTTTTTTGTGGTAAAGTCTCCCTCTAGCCCAGGATGATCTGGAATTTACCATGTAGACTCAGGGTGGCTTTCAACTCACAGCAATCCTCTTACCTCTGTCTCCCCAGTGCTGGGATTAAAGGTGTGGGCTATCACGCTCAGTTTGCATTTAAATTTGGCTCATTTGATCAGTAACAAATAGCAAAATAGCCTCTTCAGCTAGTAGTATCTTTTTTTAAAAAAGTAGTTTTGTTAAATTTGTCTGGCTGCTGTTTTGTTAAATGTGATTACTTTTTGCCCAAAGAAGTAAACTTTTGCACCCTTCCTACTTTTATCCTGAGGTTAGTTAGATATTTATGCATACATACTCATTTCCTGAACTTGATTGACATTGAGTGCTCTATTTTTGTCCAATATTTTACTTTTCTCATCCAATGCCTTTGATTTCAATGTTGCTAGGGACGGACAATTGATTGGACTTGGAGAAAACAACTTTCGAGTCTGACTTTTCAGAGCAGTGCTGAACATCAACATTTATCTGCACAAAGGGCCTGTTTCATGTTCTAACATATAGTTTTATGCTGGTTCCTTGCAACTTCTATTTGCTGGAGGGGCTGTGTTTACTTTGCCTTGGCTTTCTTTGATATTTATCATCTCCTTTTTCAAAAGCTCTCTTCCTCTTTACATTTTGCAATTCTCCAGTTGAGAAGGAAACCGTCTTTTGAGCACACAGCCATTCTTGTTCCCTTTCCTCTCTTTTTTTTTAAGCTTTTGTTAATAGTAGCTGACATTCTAAGCTCAACTTTTCTTTTTATGAAATCATGAATTTTACATTATTTGAAAAGGAACAGATGTTTTGATTTTAGATTCATTTTCACTACTAGAGTTACATTTATCCTGGAGAGAACTAGATAAATATGGGTCTTGTTTACTTAGGCTAAGTGCTGAACCCCATCAGATGTAATGCAATGACTTCCTTATTCATAATATTTTAGTATCTTCCAGTCAGCTGGAAGCATGCTCCAAATGATTGTATTTCATGGATCTTGTTTAATAAAAAATCTATTTTATTGCCTTCAGTTATAACAGACAACTTTTTTCCCTTAGAACTCTGTGTTGCTGCATGGCTTTTGCCATTCGTGATAAAGATGAGAAGAGAGATAGCTTAAACGTCCCCCCCCCAAGGTCAAGTGTGTCGAAGACTAAATTCCCAACATGACAGTGTTGTGAGGTGGGTGTCATGAGAGGTGCTCAGGTCAAGGTGAAGGATTCATGTGAGCGTCTTGGGACTGGGTTCCTGGGTCCTTTCCTTGGCTGACACACTCCCTGGCTTTTCCTCCTTCCTTCTGCATGGGATGCCACCGAAAGACGCCTTGCTGGGTGCTATCTGCTTCAGATGGGACCTTGCAATCTGCATGTAGGGGATGCTAACCGAAGCCAGCCTTCAGGGAACTGGGCAGCTGCGGACATTTTTCCTTTGGAGTCTGCTTCATCTGTTCTAGCCTTTGCTCCTCTCCTCTCCTCTCCGCTCCTTTGTGTCTGTCACAGTCTTTCTTTGGACCTTCCTTCTACACTCAGGCATGGATTCAATTTCTATTGCAGCAACAATTATGTCTTTAAAAAAACAAACTTCCCAAACAGGAATTTCTAGCAGAGTTTCATGCAGTGCAGTTTTATGTACCTGCAATTAATTCCTTCTACCACACCTTGACCTATAGGACGCAGGCTCTTCATCTCAGGATTGCTGGACAGTGGGTGACATTGTGTACAATGTGTATGGAGATTTCACCTCCACCCAGGTTTTAAAGGGATGGAGGTGAGGTGAACAGAAGGAACAGGGACAGCTGCACTAGGGAAGTCTCAAAAGAATGTCTCCCTGGTACTGTCCACATGACTGCCCAGAGTCCTGGGTTGCTCCTAGCACATCTGCCTACCTTCACAGGTCTCTTCCTGCCTCTCCCACCTGCCTTATGACTCAAGGATTCCTCCTGGACCGGAGTGTGCACTTGTCTGCTAGTTACAAGGAGGATCACATTCAAGACCTGCTCACTGAGCCACCACATGTTTGCCCCGAGGACTCTTGAAAGAGTGCAGCAGGGGTGACCGTGGGCTGAAAGTGTGTCTCTGCCATTGGAAGAAAAGAAAAGCATACCACCTCAAGCTAGCAGAGAAAAAAGTATAGCTAAATAGGAAATAAAACTTCACATCTAAAGGCCTGAGCATTGTAGGTAAATGGTTAGATCACCTACCTAAGATGTTTGAGCTTCGAGGATTAATAGTCTACAAGGATAAGGAAAGAGAAAGAAAGAAAAGAAAAGAAAGGAAGGAAGGAAGGAAGAAAGAAAGAAAGAAAGAAAGAAAGAAAGAAAGAAAGAAAGAAAGAAAGAAAGAAAGAAAGGAAGGAAAAAAGAAAGAAAGAAAGAAAAAAGAAAGGAATGAAGGAAGGAAGGAAGAAAAAGAAAGAAGTCTCCTCTCGCTCCTCTACCAAAAACGAATAAGCAAATGTCTTTCTACTGCATCTCTCGTCTAACAACAGTATAGCACTCACATCAGTGACCTAAAAGTTCTACCCCTCAGTCTTTGTTAATATCAGCTCAGTTTCCTTGTCATTATTATTTGAGACAAGGTCTTGCTGTGTGGCCCAGATGAGCCTTGAACTTGCAGCAATTGCCTCTCAGCTTGTCTGCTATATTGGGATTATAGGCAGGAGCCATCATGTTTGGCTTAAGTGATATTTAAGCTCTTTTTTATGAGTTTACCATGAAATCATGAATGTAAATCCTGCACCTAAATAAATCACTTTTAACACTTAGCTGGTTCTTCTTGTCTACACTCTATTATCAAATAGTGTATATATATATATATATATATATATATATATATATATATATATATATATATATGACTATAGGTATTAATAAAATTCTAGACACTATCTACTCTATTCACTTCTCACTAAAGATAAACATTTTAATTCAATTATGTTCTATATCAACACATACTTGCTGCCTACTCCAAGGATAGTTCAATCATAAATTTTGGTTAAATGAGGGCTCATGTGAGTATGATAATATAAGTATTATTTACACTAGCCCAAAAGTACACTAGGGATATATTTTCTTTCTTATTTGGTGATGTTATCTCCTTTCGGGTTCATAATTACTTAATATTTTAGTTTTTTGTTTTAAAGTAGTGTTATTATGAATATTTCCAAGCAGTGTACCCAAACTATCAAATCACTACATTTTGCTTTTCTTCATGGCTAAAGATCGGGGCAAAGGCAAGGTCAGAGGTCATAGGAATGGTATAACCAACAGGAAAGCTTTTCCTAATTCGCAGGTTCAGAGTGGACTGTATGCCTCTCTCTCTGGACTCAGACCTCTCAGGCATTCGCATTTACTGGTCAGCATCTCATCTGTCTCTCAGACTCATTGCTCTTTGATCCTGGATCCCCGCGAAAGGCCAGTCAATAAGTAAAAGTGGGAACAACAACCCCGGTCACTGATGCTAATCCCGGCAAATGAAGTCTGTGCCCGGTGAACGGTCATGATGCTGACAGAGGGACATTGACTCCAACAGGCTTGATCTTGAGTTATGTTGAAATGTGCGGCAGAGAATCACATAGAGGCAAGTCAGGGACCTGAGGGGAAGGACTAGGGAGCGAGGATCCACGTCAGATCCTGTGTCCTAATCTACACCCAGTACCACTGTTCAGGCTCAGTTCCAGCCAAGGAGCTGGTGGCATGCCATAAGCACGTACATGTTCTCAGGTCACCAAGACAGTGTCTCTTCTGATGTAAGGTGTTCTACAATTAACATTCTGGAACCAGATGTGGTGGTGCACACCTGTAGACCCAGGAGCTAGGAGGTCGAGGCAGGATGAGTCCAGACTGAGCTACACAGTAGGTTTGAGGCCAGCATTGAGATAACTATAATTACGAAGAGTTTGTCCTCAAATTGTAATAAAATTTCACTTTGAGTAGATTTTAGTATTCCGCCTAGAAAACTCCTGAAAACGTCCATCACAGTATTTTTCATTGGAGCTCAGGGTGTTCAGTACTAACATCTAATACAAGTTTTGTCTGTTTTTCAAGGTTGGGTCTTGCCCTAGCCCAGACTGACCTGGAATAATGTATGTAGTCCCAGGGTGGTCTCAAACTCACAGCAAGTCTTTTACCTCCACATTCTGAGTGCTGGGATTAAAGGTGTGTGCCACCAAGCCTGGCTACAAATGTTCAGATTCATAACATTTTATTTTCTGTCTCACTGAGAGAGAAGGCACACAGGAAGGGGAAAAAAACACATTTTTTCTTGGATAAATCTCAGAATGTATCCTTAAAAGATGTAAATAGATAATGGTAATTTTGTTCAGTCAAATTATTGTTGTGTAGACCGTGAAAATAAACCTTTATTTTATTAAAAAGAAAAAAAATTCTCTCCATGATTTGTGAAATCTTGAGAAATCTCTTGAATGAGGTGTGATGTGGTTTGAACTTGTTTGCAATTTTCAAATCCTGAAAAGAAGTACCAGAAGAGAAACACCTATACTCTACATGTTTAAGTAGCAAGCATCCCCAAATATTAATAACAATTTAAAAACGAAAACAATACCAGGAGTAACCAGAAGTTTGCAGTTGAGTCGACCAGCAGAGGGCGCCTAACCCTCAGCAATAGTCAGAAGCCTCTCTAATTGGATAAGACCCTTCATTACTTCTACTTTATGTTGCCAATCAGCAAATGTGTGGAAACATTTTCTCCTCATTTTGCAATTCTCTTGCATGGTGGAAACAAGAATTTCTGCCTCATAGGCGTAGAGATGCTGGTGATTTGGGGGGTGGGGCAGGGTGGGGCTCTAAGAGAAGGAAATAGGCTGTCATTGCACACACAGGGCGGAACGAAGTGAGCACAGTATTTTGTCAGTCCTCAGTGGTGTTTACCCGGCTCATCCATCACAGATCAGTGATGAGCAATGAGCACGTGCCTGTCTCAGCTGTTTGCAAAGCTTTGCACGCAAACCGATCACACATAGTTGCTGGAGCCAGGTTTGTATGAGCCATACAAAGCCCACTGGAGTAGGGAGTCAAGCTCGCTTAGCAATACCAACTAGCATACAGACCGATGGAAAGATGGACATCTAGGAAGGGGAAGACCTTGGCCAAAGCCTTCCAGCTGTTATGAAAAGAATGGATTCCAAAACCCAATTGCTGCCCACTAGCAGCCCTCCACATCTACCCACTTAATACTCTGATCAGAAAGGCCTAGAATTAGTGGCGGGCAGAAGCCGGGTCACAATATAAAGGCTACTTGGGAAATGAGATGAATTTGATAATTTATGAACATTTTTTTCAGGGGGGTTAACAATACATAAGTGTATAGCTGTATATTAAATCCAGAATTGGGGTATAAATTGCTTTTAATTTCTATAGTTCATTTTATCACTTTTTTAAAATTTGCTCTGCCTTCTAGATTAGTTGTTTTTTACTACTAGAAAAAAACACTGGAGTTTTCTTCAGCTTGCAGTTTGAATAATGAAAGTCCAAACAGCCTAGTGCAGGCTCTTGAAAGGCTCCCCAGGGCCGGATCTACCACCTCATGCAAACAGTGTGTGGGAAGAAAGATTACATCTCACAACTGGAAGGTCTGGGGTCCCCCAAATCCCTTTGATGATGTCATGGTTTGATCCAGGTGTCCCCCACAAACAAATGAATGTGTTCTGATCAGCTGATGGCAGTTTGGATTTTACAACCTCGATGAAGCTGTGTTGTCAGGGGTGGTCTTATGGGGTTATAAGCCAGCTTCCCCTTGCCAGTATTTGGCACACCTTCCTGCCGCTGTTTGCAGTGCGTGGCAGAGGTGATGTCCAGCCCTCTGCTCATGCCATCGTTTTCCCTGCCAGGATGGAGTCTCCCCTCGAGTCCATAAGCCAAATAAACCCATTCCTCCACAAGCCGCTTTTGTTTGGGGTCTTCCTTCTGTGCAGCAACTAGAAAGCTTACTGCAACAGATGACATACTCTCAATGATATAGAGACTTCCCATTGAGCTCCCCTTTCTCTTTGAGACAGGGTCTTGCTAGGTGACCCAAGGTAGCCTCAAACATTTGCTGCTTCTGCCTCAGCTTCCTAAGTGTTCATATGTGCCACCAAGCCGGGCTTGGGCTTCATCTTCTGACATTCTACTCTTCCCATTGATGACAATGGTTTCAACACATGAACTGCTGAAGGACAGACCACATCTAAGCCACCTTCTTCTGAGGTAATATTTTCTAATTTACCCCAAGCCACCTCCGAGAATCAAGAGTTTAAAGGCAAGATTCATGCAGATTATCAAAATTGGCACAGAACCCTGTGTGATCTGTTCCCAGCTGTGACCCACCTGCTGTCATCCTCTCTTTTAGCCCCTGGACCTACTAGCCTCCTATTAGTACTTCCAATTTGTCCCTGAATTCATTACACCTTCCATCTGATCTTATAGGGTAAGATATCTCTCCAATCCTTACACCTTATGGAAACCACTCTCACCAGAGAATCTGAGTGGTCATCTACTTATGGTTCTCTATTGACTTGTGTTAATATTTCTGTCACCCTCATAACCCACTGGCCATTGCTTGATCTAGTGTTTAAATTTAATGCCCTCAACTCCAGGTGACTAAAATAGATGTCTGATGAAGGCAGAGTCCTCATCTCTCATGTTCAGCAGTTTATCTTTGGCTCTTTGGAAGAGATCTGATTCATAACAGGCATCCAAGAAAAGCTATAAGAACATGTCAACTTGAGTGGTGAGTAGAGTTACTTTTGATAAGCCTGTGACTCAGAGACCTAAAGGCCTCTCTCTCCAGAGGAGATATCTTTGTGGCCTTTGGAATTTTCTTCTTTAAGCTTCAGGTTTTAGCTGGACCAACCTGACGGTCTGGGAGGCTGTGAGCCACATCAATTTCCTGGTCCTCCTTGGAACACCAGGTCTGGCTTCTTGAAGAACATGGGTGGCCTGCCTTGTGACTCTCCATGCACTCCGTGAGCCCCTCATCAAAGTGGGTTCCAACATAGACCTCTTTATGGGAAGAGTCCCATCGAGGCATGAGCTGACTTTGGATGATGAGTTGAGATACTAGGCGTCATAGAGCTTGGGATCTTCAAACTGACCTAGGAGATGTGAAAAAGAAATGTGAAGAATCATCAAGGGTGATGGTTACATTTTGTTGTCAACTTGACTTGTTTAGTAATCCACAGTAATCCTGGGTGGCTCTCTGAGGTTTCTTACAGAAAGGATTAAAGGAGGGGTCCCTCCTCCAGTGTGAGCTCTTCCTCTAGAGTTGGGGCAGGATGTAAGGAAGCTTTAGGGAAAGGAAATCTCTCTCTTCCTTCCCCTGCCTGTTTTGCTAGTGTGTGTGTGTGTGTGTGTGTGTGTGTGTGTGTGTGTGTGTGTGTGGTGTGAAAAGGGAGGACCAGGCTCTTTCACCATATGGAACTTCCCCTGGTTCTATAACTTCAATAGATCCTTTCCTCCCATAACTGTGGCGGGTTTGGAGGTTCATCCCAGACAGCATGGAGATTGGGGCGCCAAGGTATATGATGAAGTCTCCCCCTCACTGAGCTTTGAGAACTCTAGGAGGACACTCTTAAAGCAGAACCAAATATGTATTTATTTGGAGGACTGAGTAATTCTGTCCTTTCTGCTTCTTGACATATGCTTGTGTTGTGACTGATGCAGCTATAGTGTGTGACTGGGAACTGTTTGGGAAGGTCAAGTGGAGAGAAATTCACACAGCTCTTGTCATTAAGACCAGTGACCCCCGCCCCTCCACTCTACACCAAGAGACAGAGACATAACCAAGGCACTAGGTAAGGTGGCAGAAATGGGTTTTATTGGCCCACAAACAATATAGACACCATTACTAAATATCTGGATTTTAATTTTGTTTTTCTTGCTAGATGCCATCATAAAATAGCCTATAGGACCTTCCACCCAGTTCTCACAATAACTCTATGAGATTTATGATTTTATAGACAAGAACACTAAATGTCAAAGAAGTCAAAGGTGTGCATTCAAGCTGGGCATGGTGACACTTGTTTGTAATCCAAGCACCTGGGAGGTTGAGGCCCGAGGATCAGGGATTCAAGCCCAGTTTGGGTATATAGTAAGTTTAAGACCTAGGTGAGCTACAGGTCTCATAATATTAAAAAACAATACAAATGTCCCATACCAAAGGGCACTGAGATCATAGTCACAAATGAATTGTGGACATGAGTGCACTCGTACTCTGTATCCTTTCATCACACTGTGGGGCAACGAGCTACCAGAATGCCCCTTGCTACAAGCACAGGCACTTTTATCCATGTATTCATTTCTCTATCTGATCTCGGGTATCTAGACTGTTGTGCACTGGTGCAGGGTAGTACACAGGGGAACATTGCACACTGCTTCCTTCTCAGAGAATTTACAGCCAGAAGGCGAGGAAAAGGGAAACATATCATAATTCTCGATGCTGGAAAATGGCCCCATCTGTAGTCGAATATGAATTGTGCTGTCACATTGGCCCTTTTTTTCTTTGACTTGTTCTGGTGTCACTCACCAGGTACACATTCATGGGGAAAGATTTCACTCTGGCACATCTTCTGCTAAAGAGGAAGTCAAATGTACTATTAACTAAACCTGAAGTTGACACCTTGCTGAAGCCTGTGATGATAATATCCCCACTTTACTTTTCACAGACTGCCAGAGATGACAGGGACCTCTGAAGTTCTTAAAGCAAAGAAACCCAAACAATAGGACAGAAAACTTATGTAAAAACAATAGCAATGGAAATTTCATTAAGAATTGAAATTGCCAATTGAATGAATAACTAATAGGAAAAATTTGACATGTGCCATCAGCCTGGTTGGGCTGTATTCTGGTTATGTTAATGAAAATAAAATACTAAAGGAAAATTTAGAAAAATGATCATGTGAATAAAATATTCTTTTCCATAGCAGAAAAACAACATGCAGAACTCAGTTGCCTCTACAAATACTATTCAACACCAAAAGAAAATACAGCAATGTTTGCAAGTTTAAGAGAAAAAGTCATTATCCAACATTATACCCACCTAATGCACTCAAGAATGAAGGCAATAAACATTTCTTCTCAAGCATGAGACAATTTAGGAAGTGTTAGACCATGACATGTTGACAAAAACAACAACTCGCTTGTAAAATCTGTATTGAGTGATGCACGCTATCAATGCCTCTGAGGTGTTCCCCATACATAAGAGGTGGGTTCTAACCCAGGACCTAAACTATGCCAAGCCTTATCAAAGCTGCTGCATAGTGAAGAGACACCTACCTACAGTCCTGGTTCTACCAGCAATGTAACCTGTGTTTAAGAAACAAACTCTGGCAATCTGGACCTTAGCTTTCTGCATCCAAGTAATAAGACCGCTGTACTTCTGTATTCAATGAGATCACTACTTCCATGTCCAATGAGATCACTCTCCTTCCATGTCCAATGAGATCATTCTTCTTCCATGTCCAATGAGAACACTCCACTTCTATGACCAATGAAATCATTCTCCTTCCATGTCCAACAAGATCACTACTTTCATGTCCAATGAGATCACTCTCCTTCCATGTCCAATGAGATCACTACTTCCATGTCCAATGAGATCAGTATCCTTCCATGACAATGAGATCATTCCACTTTCATGTCCAATGAGAACACTCTACTTCTATGTCCAATGAAACCATTCTCCTTCCATGTCCAACAAGATCACTACTTTTATGTCCAATGAGATCACTCTCCTTCCATGACAATGATATCACTCCACTTCCATGTCTAATGAGAACACTGTCCTTCCATGTCCAATGAGATCACTCTCCTTCTATGTCCAATGAGATCACTCTTCTTCCACGTCCAATGAGATCACTACTTCACCTTCCTGGAATGGGTGTGCATGTCAGCTCTGTAAACATCACACCAACAGTGATGTATGTCTCCACCACCTCAGCAGGAGCAGGCTCCTGAGAGGAGAGGGAAGGTGTGGTGCCTGTCCTCTGGGTACCACAGCATCTGGTGATTCTTAAGTTCAGAGTGCTCATCACACTGTCTGCCAGTGCTTGCCCCTCTCGATGAGCATTTGCTCTGAACCAGCGGGCACCACTAACATTATATCCCTGATACATTTGCTAAGTAGCTGAATTAATTGATGCCAAGCAGAGGATATTTATAGGAGAGTTCATAAAAATTACCTTAGGTGATAAAGGATTTGCAGATCCAGTATACTGGATGGAAACGGTGATGGAAATGGAAACTTTGATCTTATACTTCCTCACCACCCTGCCCTGCCCTACCTCAACCCACTAGACAAGGGAATGAATGTAGTCCCTCTGTAGTCTTTCTATGGAGTGGGAATGGTTTTGTTTTGACTCAGGGTCTCTTTCAGCCTTAGGGACATTCTAATGCTACCACTTGATGCAATAAGTAAACCAGGTACCTCAGAAATGAGTCTGGAAGCATGTTTCCCTCTTATTTTATTTTAATTATTTTATTTTGGATATTTATTTATTTTGATTTTTATCTAGGTAAGGTCTCACTCTAGCCCAGGCTGACCTGGAATTCACTACGTAGTCCTAGGCTGGCCTTGACCTCACAGTGATCCTCCTACCTCTGTCTCCCAAGTGCTGGAATTAAAGGCCTGTGCCATCACACCTGGCTGCTTCCCCTTTATGTTGCGCATTTGGGACAAACTTCTCCTTCTTTCAGTCATTTAATGAGGATTTCCACTGTGTCATGGCCATACTGGGTAGGATGGTATAATGGTGCCTGTTCAGACTCTGCCGTCACAAGGTATGAAACCAAAGCCCACTTTCCATTTCCTTCCTGAGACTCACCAGTGCTCACTGTGTGGGGTTGACTCGGCTTGCTCAGACTCCTTTCTTGGGCTATTGTCACGGTGGGTATAGAATCAGATGAGCCTGTAATGGAGGCCGAGAATATGAGTTCATTGTTTTGGGTGACTGCATTCAAAGTCAGCAAAAAACACGTCAGTCAATACTGTTACATAGTTGAACAATAAGGGATACCTTATGCCTTTCTGTATTCAAAACTCAGTCTCCGTCTTGCGATATCATCTTTAGCAGGTAGTATACCTCTCTGATAGTCAAGAAAAATATGTCTGCAAGATAGAATGAGCTGGACATTCACTGCTCTCATGTCTGTATGACTATTGCCATCCAAAAAGAGGGGCCTGAGATGAAAGGCTCCAAAGGTGAAGAAGAATGGTGAGGTGAGGAGCATCAGAGATGATACAAGATGGTGAGGTGAGGAGCATGGAGGGTGCTGCAGGATGATGAGGTGAGGAGCATGGAGGTGATGTAAGATGATGAGGTGAGGAGCATGGAGGGTGAGCACGAGAGTGAGGTGGGGTTTGTGGCATTGTGACTGATGCAGGGTATTCAGGTATTGAACACGCCACAGTGATGCAAGAATGTCAGGTGTGGCAGATAGCACATGCCTACCCCTTTGGGTCCAGCCTTGTACTTAATTCACTTCATTCTTTGGGTCCCAAGCCTGGAAACCCCTTGGTTTTCTCTTTTGTAAAGAGATTTTATTAATCTCCTCTGCTCTCCTGCCTACCTTCACCAGTTTCCTCCTTGGCTCCCCCTACTCAGGTCTTGATATTTTAGATACTCTCAGATATTAGATTCCTCATGCAACACTCCTGCCCTATACTCTAATGCCATGAGTTCAATTAAAATTATCTTCATCTTCTGTAGAACAATTTCCAAATTCTATTTTCCTTTCAATGTCTTCTCATCTTTACATTTTCTGGTGGTGAAATCAGAATTGTTATCTCTTCCTTTTCCTCTACCCTTAATTTCTAATGTATCCCATCTAATATATATATATATATATATATATATATATATATATATATATATATATATATATATATATATAGAGAGAGAGAGAGAGAGAGAGAGAGAGAGACCCTACATTGGACTTAATCTGTTTCTCCATCAGTCCTATAGGCTCCCTTCTGCACAATCACACATGTCCCTCCTCCACCACCCTATGAGTTCATAGTGGTCTTAGCCTTTAAGCTGACATCTCTGCTGGCCCATTCTTCCCATATGAACCTCTAAATCTAGCATCCTGGAAGCTTTTACTCTCCAATTCCAAATCTACTGTTCTAATGCAGGGCCTCACTGTACCTTTGGGTGCCCACCTGCTCGTCTGTTTCTCAAGCTGCAGTCACTCAGGTGCTGCTGGCCCTGCTAACGTCCCCTTTAATAAACTGCCTTTGGACATTCTGTCTGTTTGCTCATACGTATTTCACATGAGTTTCCGTTTGGTAATCAGTCTGTCTATCTGTCCGCCTTCTTTTCTAGTTCCAAAACCTCTGGCGGTTCATAACACAGAACTGAGCGCTTGCATTCTTCCCCAAGCTAGTGCTTGGCCAATTCACATGGTGTTTGAAACATTTAGAAAGGAAGAGTGTACAGTTGAACATATAACTTACTTTTATCTCTCGAACGACTCCTTTCCTCTGACCTTAGAAACGCCACCGCCTGGAAGATGACATCCTGGCCAAGCATCTCAGCCACCTCTCTATCCTATTTCACGTCAACTCGCCCAGTGTCCTCACCTCTCCAAGATGGAGTCACCATAGAGCAGTGTACACTGGCAACCACTAATATTTATTTAGCCCTGAATATGTGTACAGACTGTGTTAAGCACTTTCTCTCATTTAATCCTTACAGAAAAGAGAAAGAAAAAAGGGACTCCCTCTCCCTGGGTTCGGAGGTAGGTAAATGTTTTCTGGAAGCAAACCACAGAGGGCCTGGACCACTTCCATGGAAACAAAGGCTGTTTTCAAACACTGTTAAGAAACTGTTTCTATCTTCGGCTTTCAATGACCTGGATTGTCCATGTGTGGAGAGGGGGGGAAGAAAGAGAGAGAAGGAGGAAAAAAAACTGCTACGGGAAGCTCTTTTAATGGATTGGTTAATTAATCAATTAATTTTGGGTTATGCACAGGCACTTTCTTCTCTGAAACTCAAGAAAAGTAGGTCTTTGTGCTGGTGGGGGGCTCCCGGCTCGGAAGGTGCAGGCCTTGCCACTGGCTTCCCTTTTTTCTCCAAGACTGTCAGTAGGTATTTCAGTGTTGAATAAACAGGCCTGGAGTTGTGTGGCCAGCTCAGGGCACCCTGCTGAGAGCATTCCTTAATACCAACAATGCCACACATTTATTCTAAACTGACCTCCCTGACCCCCAAAAGTTTGTTCCCTCAACTGGGTCTCCTCAGCCCTTTCACTGGGCTGAATCCCCTACACAAATCCTTGTGAAGCTATAAACTGGGATGGGAAGAGAGGGGGAGTGGAATAGAAGTTGAAAATAGCCCAACCTTGATCCTCCACCTAAAAGAAAGTGGGGACATTTGCATGTTAAACCATCTGCACACATTTCAGCTTCCTCTCAGCCCTCCCCACCCCCACTGGAACACATTCTTTTCTAAAATCCTGAGAATTGGGGCCCACAGCTCAGGCTGAAGGGGCCATAGGTCACTGCAGATAAGAAACCCTACTGTGACAAATCTCCTCTTTACATTCTTAATTATTGAAAGTTTTCAGGAAAACATTTATATTCCAAATGGAAGGCTCTGGCTTTTAGGAGGAAGAGAAAAAAGGATCCTCTAAGCTTTCAACCTGCATTTCTTCTCTCCTTCCTCCTGATCCTCCCTCACAGGTTGTCTGCTTATCTTGAATCTTCAGAGGCCTTATTTCAAGGAAGAATGACTGAGATGGATTGACTTACTTCAAAAAAGACTCTGTCATGGTCAGCCTCGTTTCTTTCTCTTATTAGTTTTATCTTCTCTAATCCAGTTCAATGAGAATGCTCCCCTGAGTACAAGACAAGCAGATAAGGAACTCTGAGAGGTACACTTGTGTTTTTCCACAGGTCTTAAGGAGGAAAAGAAAGTTCAATAAATGCTTTATCTCATCAGCTGTGGTAAATTCATTTTAGGTTCCCATCATGCATTGGCCACTTTGACCCTAGGAATCACCACTATCGATACATATGATTGCAAGGCACCTTATGGTGTTTTGAAAATTCATGGAAGATATGAATTATGGACAGAAAAATTTGCTCTCAATGTTCGAGAAGAAAGTCACATATGTTTATCTACTTAAAAGGGAACAACAAGTGAACACTTAGTATATTCGTATCCTCATCCATCTGTCTTCTCAATATAGTTCCAAAATATTTTCAGCAAAACGAGATTCTACATCCATTACATGGTCAATCCCCACTGTTCCCCATCCTGCTCCAAGGTATTGATAAGTACCCATCTGTTTTATTGTTCTATGGATTTACCAGTCAGGAAAATTTCACCAGAGTGGGATCTGGGACGTTTTATGTCTGGATTCTTTCACAATGAAGTATTTTTGAGGTCTTTTCATATTATAAAATGTGTCATTCTTTTACAGGGTTATGGTTTGAATGTGAAATGACCCCCACAGGCTCACTGTTGAACACTTTGGTTTTTTTTTTTGTGTGTGTGGAGGAATGGGTTTATTTGGCTTATGGACTCGAGGGGAGACTCCATTCTGGCAGGGAAAACGATGGCATGAGCAGAGGGCTGGACATCACCTCTGCCACAGCACTGCAAACAGCGGCAGGAAGGTGTGCCAAATACAGGCAAGGGGAAGCTGGCTTATAACCCCAAAAGCCTGCCCACAACAACACAGCTCTAGCGAGGTTGTAATTCCGAAACTGCCATCAGCTGACAATCGATCATTGAGAACACATTCTTTTGTGTGTGGGGGAACCTGGATCAAACCATGACAGTTCGCCCCTGACCCCCACAAACTAATAATCATACATGATGTAAATACAATGTGTTTAAGCTCAACTCTTAAGTCCCCACAGCTTTCAACTGAGCCATAATAGCAAAAATAAACCTGTAATGGCACAGAACATTCACAATGCAAAACATGAGGCATGGCAAAAACAGATTGAATCAATACAAGATTTGAAATAAGCAGGGCACCATCAATCTCTAACTCCAAGTTCAATGATTCTAACCAATAAGTCTCTTGGAGATTCATTTCCGCCCCTCCAGCTTGGCTACTCACAGTCCAGGAAAATTTCATCCGGTGCTGGAAAACTTTGGTTTTTAAATGGTGTTGATGTTTGGGGAGGTTATAGAAATTTTAGGAGGTAGGGCCTACCTGGAAGTTGTTCATTTGGATGCTTAACATTGAAGGTAGTACCTGGTATCAGTCTCTTTGCAGCTCTGCTCTGCCTCTTGTCCACCATGGTAGCCCCTGTCCCCTGCTCCCACTGCCTTAATTCTCTGCCTCACCATGGGCCTTGCCTAGCCTGAGGACCCATAGTGAAACCTGGGAAACAGTGAGCCAAGATGAATTCTTCCTCCCTTAAGTTGTTTATGTAGCACAATTTGTTGCAGTGATGTACAGTTGCACTAACACAAATGGCCAAATAATATTCCACCCTACTTATAATCAACCACCCATGACTGTACCTATGGGTTCAATGAACCAAAAACACATAAAATGCATCTGTGTTAAACATGAACAGCTAGATGGTTTTTCATGTCATTTTTTAAATAAGTCTATAATAATTTTGTTAGCCTTTACATTGGGTTATGCATTATTAGCTATCTTTAGCTGACATAAACAAGAGGACATATTTAGGTTGCATACAATTATGCTGTCTAACATGTAGGAATTCAGAATCTGTAGATCTTGATGTCTGGGAGGAATTCTCACAGAAGCATCATTCATGAAATCCAAGGGATGGTCACACCATAACTTGTATTTCTGCTTGTTCATTCACTTGTTTGGCTATTATTTTCCACTATGTGTGAATGGTGATCCCATGAACATTTTCATATGATTATTTATTTTAGTATTGATTTCCAGTTTTCTTGGTTCTGTGTCAAAAATGAGAGTGAAATTTTTGGATTTTATGGTAATTCTATGTTTAACTTTGGAAGGAACTGCTAAATTGGGTCATATTTCACTATTAAACCATCAGATGGCCTTGATTTCTGTTTTCTGTGGTATTAGTATTTCTAATTTAATTTCTTTTTTAGTATATATTTTCCTGGCATCATGGTATCTTTATTTTGAACCTAAATCAGTATGTTTTCTTTGTGTTGCACACAGTATGTTATGCTTGTTTTAAAGCCAAAATGAGGTTCTTTCAAATATATTAGTCATTCATCCTATAGACAGTAAGACATAGAGTATTTTTGTTCCAACCAACCAAATGTATTTCCTTAAAGATTTCCACTGAAACATAGAGAAAGGCACCTACATATCAAGAGAAAGTAGATTCATGGTTGCCTGGAACTGAGATAGAAAAGGATTGTGAATCAAAATGTGTGTGAAAGGTCTTAGTTTTGGGTATAAATGCTCTAAAATTGTAAAACTGTCAATTTCTTAAAAAAATCTTTAAATTTGCATGTATTTGTGCATGTGTAGAGGCCAAGACAGCCTCTGGTGTCCTGCTTCAAAGTACTGTCCCACCTTTTCAGACAGGGTGTTCTAGCACCTTCTTGTTGCTAGGACAAAACACCTGGCCAAAAGCAGTTTATGGAAGAAAGGGTTTCTCTCATCTTGTAGTTTCAAGGGGAAGCTTCATCCTGGTGGGCAAGCACGGCCAGAGTCGGTAGCAAGACAGGCATTACTTCTCCACAGCCACAGGAAGAAAGCAGCCAGAGCGAGCTACATTGGGAAGTGGACTGGACTATTAAATCCCAAGGTGTAAACCCAGTGACACACCTTCTCCAGCAAGGCGCCACTTCCCGAAGGCTCTACCAGCTAAGTTTTAGTCACAGACACCTGAGGCTATGGGGGACACTTGAAATTCAAACCAGTACACAAACTTTTACTACCCTGGAACTTGCTAAATAGATTAGATTTGCTAATCAGTGAGCTTCAAAAATCCACCTCTCCAACACAGGGATTAGAAGTGGGCAGGAATCACCATGCTTGACTATTGCTTATAGGGGTTTTGGGGATCACATTCCTGTTCTCATGGCTGAAAGGCAATCAATTTTCTACTGAGCTATCTCCCCAAGTGGAATGTTATGTTATATAAATTATACCCCAAGTCTTTTTTTAAAAAGTATTTAACTTGTTTTTTGTAACAATTTTTTGGCCATTCTTTAATCTCGAGATACTCTTTTGTTTCATTGAAGTATCTGCCTCTGTCAGACTAGCTATACTTGACTTTTTCCTTTAGGGATCTTTTCATTCTACATCATGATTTTATTTTATTTATTGGTGTTGTCTTTATATTAGATAAAAACAGAAGAAAACTACTTATTCCAACTCATAGAAAATGACATGTGAATATCCTTACTCATTATTCCCACCACTTCCTAGTTCTGATGAATAATTCTGGAATTTTCAGATTGAGAATATGTCTCAGAATAATTAAAAACACTATCACATAGTTCCTAGCTCTATGTGATTTCAGAACCATGTTGTAGCCACTGATGTCTTTGTTCCACTCTTTATTAGTAATTGTAATCACTTTAGTGTGTAATTAAGCAAATCACCATTGATTATTTAGTATGAGTCTCATATTG
Organism: Zapus hudsonius; assembly: GCA_004024765.1. Classification (NCBI taxonomy): domain Eukaryota; kingdom Metazoa; phylum Chordata; class Mammalia; order Rodentia; family Dipodidae; genus Zapus; species Zapus hudsonius. The sequence goes on from PVHP010004403.1 coordinate 35,809, forward strand.
CGTAGGTGCTGTGGATATAGGATCTGGGATGTAGCATCTTTTCCCCACATGCATAGTGCTTGACTGTCTATAGGATGAATGATTAACATATTTGAACTTTAGTATTAGGATGTGTTGAATTAAAAATTCAGGAAACATAAAAACTGTGCTAAATGATCTGTGTGCTAAACACACACACACACACACACACACACACACACACACACACACACACACACACACATATATATATATATATATATATATATATATATATATATATATATATATATATATATATATATATATATATATATATATATATATATATATATATAAATTTGGAGGCTATTATGGTGGGGTAGCCCTACTGCTTTTGTTCTTATGTAAGCAAACCAAATAGTTCATAGACAGCAAAATGAACTATAGATTTCTACCAATTAGAAATTGTCAACTGACCTCTACATAGAGTATTTTTGTTCCAACCAACCAAATGCATTTCCTTACCTAATGCTTTTGCAGAGTCCTGGGGAAGTTTGGGTAGCCAGCCTACACCTTGGTGGCTCACACCACTGCTGCAGGCTTTCTTGTTGCCCAAACTCATGCATCATTTTCTGCTCAAATAAAACTTTTTAAGTCTATTTTGTCCTAAGGATTTTGTTTAACAAGGCTTATATGCCTGCTATTCTCATATAACTATAGTTACACTATTTATACTTTCTTCTTGGGACATTCTACTTAATATTATAGAAGAGAGATTTCTTGCCAAACCATTTCCTCCCCTTTTTATTATTATTTATTAAGTAGAAATTTTGTATGAACAAGTCATGTGTTGGTACCACCATTTCCCTCCTCCCTGCCCCATTCTACTGAGGCCCCTCCTCTGTGGGATTGCTGGTATGCCCCATGGGTTTGAGGGCTTTGAGCTGTATGAGCAGCAGTCAGTAATTGGCTGGGGGGCAATGCCTCTGGGTACCCCCACCACCACCATGGCTTTTATAACCTTTCTGCCTTCTCTTCCACAAAATTTCCTGAACCGTGGTGGGTGAGTTGAAGTCTACTGTAGTGTTGAGTCCTTAGCATCTTCTAGAAGTCTGCTTTGGAATGTTTTGAGTGTCCTCAGTGTCTGTCACTATGGGAGTAGCACTCTGGCTCATTTTGTCACTTCCTCTGTGGTTTCTGGGCCACAGTTGATGTGCCATGGGTGGTTCACGTCTTGCCAGGGGGTCTGCTATCATTTCTGGTCTTGTTGGTAGAATTAGGTTGTCCTTGGCTCTCACTGCTTTCTGAAAAATAAAAACAGATTCTCCAACAGAAAGTGAGATCAGCATAAATTAAGTGGGACAATCATTGTTAATTTTGTGAGATTATAATGGGTGTGGCCTCTTTAGGCCCATGCTTAGAGAAAACTTCCCTTGGAGTCCAGATTCTTGGTCTCCATAGGAGTTTGGCTTGGATCCCAGTTCCAGCTTCTGTTTCCTTGTCACTGAGTGGATCCGTTAGCCAATCAGAGAGCCCTTGATTATCCTCCTAGGTTGAGTCCACTATTGCATGGGTATGAACATCTTGCTGGTTGCTGTTGTATAGCAGTGTCCCCTGCTTTCTGCCAATTTCCCTAGGCAGCTCATGTAACACTTTACAGTACTAAAGGGCTAATCATTGGGTACTGACTTCCTTTCAGGTTCAGCTGGGTATTGTTTGGATTACGTGATGGTTCTTCTCTCCCATCACTTTTATCTTTGATATTAGGAAAAACTGAATAGTGAATATTTGTATGGGGTTTAGGGAACCATGTGAGCCTTAATTAAATTTTATTTATTTATTATTTATTTATTTTTCTCTGGTTACTTCCTCTGTCACATTATCTATTATAGTAAATCTCTATCTTGGTAGTTATACATCCCAAGATATATGCATACATACAGAAATGATATCTTGGATGAGATCTGTGCCATAGCTAAATATGCAGCTTCATAATATCAGTGGCTCAAGTTTCTTTGTCTTACTAAGAGGATGATCCAGATATCGCCACAAGTTTGTGGTTTTACCATGTGAACAACATGTGACTTCCAGAGTAGCTGCAGAGGGTGTTTGACATCTAGAGAACGTTCTCTGGCCCTTTCTGACTTGAGCCACAGCCTGGCAGGCACACAGCACATTCGATGAGCCCCGCATGAGGAAGTTCCCACATCAAGATCACCTGCTTTGATTTTAGACATGTAACAACCTTTTTCTAATTTCAAGAGAAATTATAGGTTCTTTCGAGGAGAATTTGGGTTGGAGAGATGGCTCAGTGTTTGGGGCACTTGCTTCCAGTGCCTGAGGACCCCAGTTCAGTTCCCCAGGACCACAGAAGCCAGACCCACAAGGTGGTGGCTCTTATGCTCTCTCTCTCTCTCTCTCTCTCTCTCTCTCTCTCTCTCCCCTCTGTATCTATCTGCTTGAAAAATGAATAAATAAAATATTTTTTAAAAAGGAGAATTTGCTTAGATATTTTAGGTTCACCTCCATATCAGCTGTGTCCCACTTTAGGGGATTGATTCATCTCTTGTCTTCTCCAATGTGGGAGGGAAGTTCCTGTTGTTGGGTCATCTTATAAATCATGTAGAATTCATTTGAGTGTCTCGGGTGTGGAAAAGGAGAAAGTGAAGTGTTTAGTCTTCTTTTGTTTTCTTTGACTAGCTTAGAGCCCCAGAACCTTTCCAGGAGTGAGGATCAAGTGCAAGTAGAGAAGATAGCAGGCCATAGCTAACCTCTGTAGCGAGGTTTAAATGTTCTCCAGGCTGTTGACAGAAGTGTATATGGTTAGTGACAGCAATGAAAATCCCTTCTGCCTCACTATGACCGTTTCTCTAGCTGGCCATGCAAGGCTGTTGGGGCTAAGAAGCAGAAGGCATCTCACCCAGGAGGATGTAACAATTTCCAGCGCTAACTCATGTCCCAGGTTGCCATGTATCCTGCCTGTCACACAGGACCCACCATCAACCACCACTGCTGTCTTAGAGAATGTCAAGGAGGTCTTGTGCGGGTTCATCCCACTTAGTTCTCAGGGGAGCAGGTGCTGACTGTGTGCAGAAGCGCCATCTGCAGCATCTTCCCTTCAGTTGGCCTTCTGCAAAACAGTGATGAGGAATCCTTTTGCAATTCTGCAGGAGAATATAATTCTTTCATAGTTTCTAATTCTGATAGAAACATTTTGATGACTGTATTTCTTAGCTTATTTACTATTCTGCATTTTTTTTGCTGATTAACAAAATGAGAATAAAGAGTTAAATGTTGTTGCAAAAAAAATCTCAACATCTCCAGAGCCTGCAGCCTAGGATGCATTGATAGAAGGGTGGAAAATCAAAGAAAGACACATTTTATGACCTTTTGTCACTTAAATTTTATACTAAACCTTCATATATTACTAATGGGGCTGGAGAGGTTGCTCAGTGATTAAAGGTGCTTGCTTACAAAGCCCGACATCTTGGGTTTGATTCCCCAGTACCCATGGATAGCCAGTGGTGTGTGCATCTGGAGTTTGTTTGCAGTAGCGAGAGGTCCTATGTGCCCATTCCCCCCTCCTTGTAAATAAAGGTATTTACTTTAAATTTATATATTACTAGTAAAGGTGAAAATAAATATACATGGAAGAATTTTTTAATGAAAATCTCAAATTTAGTGAGAATGCTGTAGTTTGCATCTTCAATATTTGTATATATTGAGCAACCCTATTCAAAAATATGAAATGCTTCAAAATTTGAAACTTGAGTGCAGGCATAATGCCTAAGTATACAATTACATATCTGATCTCGTGAAGGATCATGGTAAAACGCTTCAAGGTACCGTAGAAAATTACCTTCATGCTACGTAAGCAAACACTTTTAAGCTCTGAGCCAACCTCCCAGCCCCTTCTTCATCCTATGTATTATAAGGTATATATGAAAGATAAATAAATTTTCTGTTTATCTTTGGATCTCCTCCCATAGTAATTTATTGTGTATATGCAAATATTCCAAACTCCAAAAACTCTTGCAAACATTTCTGATAAAGGTTCTTAACCTGTACTTGCATATTTATTAACAGATTCATTTGTTAAAATGTATGTAATATTTGCATATTATTTACATATATATTAACTTACCATTACTATCCTTACATATTTACATTTTATAGCAATCGGTTTGCTACAGCATTTTATCGATCTAACTGGCTTCGTGTATGTCTCCATGTTGCTACTTGTGGGCCTTTCTCAATATTTTTCATGACAGCATCACGATCTCATCAAGTATCTGGGTTGAGAAGAAATCACCAATGGATGCTCAATTGCTATCTTTTCTAGAAGTTTGTCCCATGACTAATTCCAAGAGAGCTTCTCCTTATTATCTGAAGTGAATATCCTACAACTTCCTAGGCGCATGGTTTACATCATGTCTGGCAGTTTGGTTTACACGAGGACTACAACCCCATGTTCTTGGAGTAATTAGCATTTCCCCAGGCCCTTCAGACGGCCACTATCACAGGAAATTCCGTGTGGACTTGAAGCATGTAAACACACCCTTCCCAGCAATGCGTTCCAATTACAGGCCACAGAAGTCACAGCCCCGAGGCTGCAACAACCATTCTGAGACAGAGGAGAGAACTGAATTTGAGGGGCAACAGTGTCATGCCAGCCTCTCAGGAAGCTGCTGCCCACCCATCCTCATCCATCCATGCAAGGAGCAACAGAGCATCTCACACATACAGACCAGCTTCCTTCTGGATCAGCCTGATGGTCATTCTGCGTGTCTCCTGAACAAGGTCATCTCAGGATATCATGTGTAAATAGCAAACCAGTGAAAACAAACATTTATGTAATGCCCAGGGTGAGCTTCAGTTCGCAGGCACCTAGAGAATCCTCTTGAATGGACGAACTGCTGAAGAAAGGCTTCCTGCCAGTCCTTTCTTCCTTTTGGCTCTGGTTTCATAGGCATGGAGTGTCTTCTCAAAGCTGGGCCATGCATAGGAATCATTTGTTTGCACCAAACCAAGTGAATGACAGAGTGCATGCATTTGTAATTGAAATGCAGCCACCTCAGTCTTAGGGCAATGACTTCAATTCCTCATGGGCCACCCTTCTTGGAACATGGTGTCCCCACGTTACTTCCACAGACATAGACTGACACCCAATGGAGACCCATCAAGACCTGCTTACTTCAGCTCATTTATGTGTATAACATTGCCATTCCCGTCCTACACACACACACACACACACACACACACACACACACACACACACACCAATATATGTGTTAACTCAGTTTTCAAGTAAAAAAAATGACTAATTTGATCCCTTAATTGGCCAATAAGAAAGATCAACATAGCTTTTGTTTTAAAACCCAAGATAGGAAAGGAAATTTTACACACTGAATACCAATAACCCCACCAAAGAACCTCAGCAGAATTGAGGCAGGAGAGAGGGGGTCTATGTGAGCAATCTTTTTTATAAAATTCAATAGATTAAAAATGTTTTTTAAATAAAAAAGAAGAAAAAACAAAAGAAGAAAAAATAATAGCCTAGATTTTCATACTCTTAAAAACTTCTTATTTAGACCGTACGAGCTGGTTTACCATACCTGTGGGGCCTCACGTGGATCATAATTCATATCCAGATTACAAAGAAACAACTATGAATACCCTCCTAGAGACCATTCTTCCATCCTTGTCCATCTCAGTTCCTAAGATTCTCTTCAGTAGAAGTTGTTGGAACCTTCGACCGTGTCTAAACTCGGCCTTTTCAGTCAGGTAGTTGAGTGGAAAAATGGAGCAGTAGCTGGGTGAAGAGAAACCACAGTAGGTTGATTTTATATCTGGGGCTCCAGGCTCTCCAGGTTTCTTGACCCTTTGTAGGATCTGATCTCTAACCAAACAAACCAGACTAGTTCGTATACCAAACTGTGTTCTCTGTGTGTATTCTCTTTTATTGGCTTGGCTTTTATGAACTTTTCTTTTTGGGGTTCTTCTTAGCCAACCTTCTCAAATTTCCTCCAAAATCTCTTCATCCAGTTTGTTATGGGTCTAATCCAGAGTATCTGGAAATGGCATGTTAAAAATAGAAGACAGAAAGACCCTCCTTCTCTTTGCAAGTTCCACGTCCCTTTTAAGAAAGCCTTCTTATAAGAAGCCAAAATCTAGAATTCTAATAAAAGCAAAATTAAGCATAAGAACACTTCAAAATGCCTTTCCCGCATTATGTAAACGAGACCCTCCAATCTATGCGGAGGCATTTTGGTTCAGCATCATATCAATTCCTCAGATAAAACAGACTGTCAGGCTTTGGGCTACAGCTCCAAGAAATCCTTAATGAAAGAAAACCAAGTGCTTTCCTTCAAAGTCACACTGTATCACTGCCTACTGTGTGCAAAGCGCTGAGCTAGTCCTGAACGTGTGTAAAGTACTCTGTGTAGTCTACTGTTTTCTTTTGTGTATGCATACCTAATTGTAGAGATATTTGTGGAGAAAAAATGTGTCTAACCCCACAATTATGAGTACACAATATTTGAGACATAAACTATGTCATATGTAAATATGGACTACAGAGGTAAAGTCTGTTTTCTGAAATCCGTTCTGCCATCCTTCCCTGTATTGTCAGCATATCAACTTCCCTTCATATCTGACAGCTTACATTGTTTCTCAGAAGTCTTGGAGGTTATATACATGACAAGTTTGAAAAAATACTGATTTAATTACTAGAGCTGCATTTAACAAACTTTTCTCCTTACAGTCTCTGGACTAGTAGTCTAGTGGAATCTTTTTCTGGGGCTTTTATCCTCCCTTCCTAAAACCAATGGTAAGATAACTAAATCAATAAAAAGTAAAGGTCCTCTCATTTTCTTTTGTGACCTTTTAGATCTTAATGTCTTTTGTGAATTGGTCATGCAAGCTTCTTTATTTGTACAATAGAACTTTTCTCTAAAGGAACAAACAAGATAACTTTTAAAATGTTACATGCAAGACATTGAAAATGAGAGTTTTTAAAGGAGAAAGGATCTGGGACACAGGATACAACTTCTCCCAGGGACATTTGCATCATAAAATGTCATTCATCAGCCATTCCCTCTGCTTCTCCAGCCAATGGCCACTGACTGCAGTCACCAAGGACTGTTGATGCTCACCAGCAGGATGGGTGAGCCTAGGAGGAGCATGGACAGTCATGGATGAGACAGGAGCTTGGGATTTTAGACCTCAGGAACCTAAACAACCACACCTTGTGAAGAAAACTCCTAAACTTCAGGGTAAACAAACACCCACCCCTAGATTTCTGGCCCCATTTGATCTGAATTTAGGCAAAGTTGTGAGCACCGTTGCATGTTTCTTATATAGAGTACATAGAGTTCAGATACTTCCTTTTGCAGAATGAAAGGGAATAGCATTGCAGAGCTTTAACCTGAGGGGTAGTCCTTGAAGAGTTTAAGAATGGAATTCAAAGTCTACCAGCTTGAAGACATAAGCCCTTAGATTACAATAATGACTAACTCATTCCCAGTGTGTCTGAGTCAACCATGTTCTCAAGGTTGAGAGGATGTCCACCTTCTAGAATTCCAGTAGGATTGAACCGAAGGTACTGGGATTGTGCAAACCTGTGCAATGATTCCAGGGTTTGCTCAGTTGAAATTTTGAAAGCACACTGTCCTTCCCATGGCTATAGGTTATTTTTATAGGCTTCCATTAAAGTGCCATCTTTTTAGCCTTTTTACAAAAGGTGAAATTCATAGCATAGGGATGAGGGTTAAGCCATTTCTTAATGGATCCTTAACACCTTGTAGATAGACTGATGTCCAGGAATTCACAGCTACTCCTGAGTCAACTGACCTCCCATGAGCAGACTGGATAGTTTTCAGTAAAAGTAATTTTTTTTTAGTGGAAAAGTTTTCCATATATTTTCTAGAATAAAAATCTGATGTAAATAAGATGAAATATGTATGTAAACTACTCCAATGCCCAAGAAAAATTTCCTGGGTATTTCAAAGGAATTCTGTAAATTTCTCAAAGCTCTGCAGACTATCCTCCCAGTGTTGATTACTAAATGCAAGCAAACATGTACACATACACACACACTCACTCTCACACACATAAACATACATACACATACACACAAACACATACACACTCATACACATACACACACGGTGTGTCTACTTGAATGAAATGGCCACTTCAGTTAAGAGACAAGTCATCTCAATGACTTATTAATGCCTAGTCACGCCCATAACTAAAAGTTACAGCCCTTCTGCAAATGAAATTTTCTTTTTCTCCCAGCTTTTTTGTAAAGGTTCAACTGAGATTTTTCCCTCTGATTTCCACTTTTTGCATCTAATCCTTAAAATAGACATTATTTCCTCTTTGGAATAGGAAAAGTCCATTGTATTTAAAGCTTACCTATTTAAGACATTTACACACAGGCCCCAGAAGACTGTTTTGATGTAGAGACAACGGCTCCAAATGCCCCTAGATTTGTTTTGTCATTATGCAAAGGAAACATAAAAGAGATGAGTGGGTCCTCAGAGCTGGAAGACATTTATTGATCTCTCCATAAGCCTTGCTGGAGGATGAGCTTCAAACAGCAAGTCACCCTCTGAAGGCAGAACTCTGTCAGGAACACATGCTTTTGAACATGTCCATTAATCCTGCATTACCGCATGGATGATTGATGCTTCTTTCTGAAAGCACCGGGGACCCTGTGAAATTGCTGACACCCAGTGACATGGACACAATGATAAACCTGGTTGATGTGATTGTGAGTTGGGTTCATGTGGAAATATGTGTCACGTCAAAGATGCGGATTCTCACAACGCCCTGTATTCTTTCAGAAGCATCAGCAGGCCTCTCCTCCGTGTGGGCAACAAGACATTGTTGACAGCAGTCAACTTTTTACTTTTGTGGATTTCACCTGCGTCTTTGCCATGCAAATTAGAGCACCAAGCTTTAGAGCTGAGAGTGTATTTGACTGATACTCGTGTTTGTCAATTTCTATATTAATAAAGATTTAGGGGACAGAAGAGAAACCCTCAGACAAAGCCTGTGTAAGTAAATAGTATGTTTGTTGGTGAAACCAAACCAGAGTCATCTAGCTTCAGATATCAGTGGACCAGAGCTCCAATGACTTTTAAAATTAAAAAATTATATATAATCAATTATATATGTAATTTTACTATTTTAAAATTAGGATTAGCTGTATCCTAGGCTGGCCTCAAACACACTATGTAGCTGAGGATACCGAGAGCTTCTGACCCTCCTGCCTCCATCGCCCAGTGCTGGTATTACAGGCATGTGCCACTGTGCCCAGTGACCATGACTTTGGCAGATGCTTTCTCTGCTCTCCCCAGATGAGGGCTCCCAGTGTGACCACACAATGACTCAAGCAGCTCTGGCTTAGTAGCTACCACTCTGAAAGGTCCAGGGTAAAGAGGGTGGTCCTTTCCCTGGTACTTCCTGCAGATCTCATGGTTAATGGGCTCCGTTTAGACCTGTGCCACCCTGGACTAGAGAAAGGGGAACAAAAGGAATGATGAATATGTTTTATGATCTACCTGAATCTCATCAGCAAACTTTCACCCAGTGGATGATGTACAGAAAAAAAAATCCCTCATCTTCTCATTGAAGGGAATGCCACAGTGGATCACTCTTTGTTCTATGTCATTTTTAGTGAAATAATTATCTAATTTGTTTATATATTAATCTAGTTTGTAAATAATAAAATTTGTCTAGACCACATTTTCTTCCCTTGAGTGGTTCTGTCAGTTATTTTGGTCACATTAATGGAAGGGTAACTAATAAAGAAAATTGGTACCAGGAGTGGGTTGTGCTACACAATTTTATATCTCTCAATGGGAAAGCAGGAGTTTTCGTACTGGGTCAGTCTGGTCTTATGGCAAGACTGTAAGTACTATCAGGTTCTTCCATCAGGAAGGACATATCTCTGTCTGTAAAATGTTAGCAATTCTGATGCCTAACACTTAATTCAGTGACGATGGAAAATAGAGACAGTCCAATTTGATCATTTCTTTTTCATTTATCAGTTAGACAATGTTTATAAATAGATATCTATTATTTCAATACCTTGAAAAGGCAAAATTAATATTAGATTCTATTTTCTAGTTTTTTAAAGTAGCCCAGGCTGGTCTTGAATTCCTGATCCTGCTGCCTCCACCTGCCTAGGCTGGGATTGCAGTTATGTGCCACAATACCCAGACTGCTGACTCATTTTCTCCTCTTCTGCATTCAAACATTTAAAATTCTCTTTTACCTCTTGTGTATTTCAAAATATTTACTTACCTATTTTTAATTTTACTTACCTGGTTGTTGTGAGGATTGAAATTTGAATGATAAAAATTTAAAAGAATTGGGCTGGAGAGATGGCTCAGCGGTTAAGGCACTTGCCTCCAGTGCCTAAGGCCCCTGGTTCAATTCCCCAGGACCCACATAAGCCAGACCCACAAGGTGGTGGCTCTGGTATTCTCTCTCTCTCTCTCTTTCTCTCTCTCTCTGCTTAAAAATGAATAAGTAAAAATATATTTTAAAAAATTTAAAAGAATTTGGAAGTAATATTTACTACTTGAAGTGAAACATAGAAGTTTCATTACATAGGCCTTTGTTCTTTCCCAGTTGTGTGCCGTAGTTCTCTTTAGTATCATTCATTGAAAACCTTACCTGACCACATCATAGTCTTTTTTTTATTGTCCATAATGAGTTACAACATTTAGTGGGCAAACAATGAGTTGTTATCCCCAATTCCCCACTGTCCTCCCCTCCCCAATCTGCTGGATAACCTCCTCCATGGGTCATCTGGATCAGTCCTTGTGACAGGCGACTACCAAACATACTTTAAAGAACTTACGAGGAAAAGAAACTATATTATACCTGCTAAAATTTTACAACATAAAGTATATATTTTATTTAGTTTTGTTGTTTAGAAAATTCCCATTTTACCATTTCTCTTAGAGCATTAGTTTTGCTTATTCCTTTACGCTCCTGGGCTCTTGATTTATAACTTTTTAAATTTATAAACCTTTTCTGACTCCATTTCTGAGGAATTTTAATTCTATTTACTTGTGTTTTTTTTTTCATGTAGTGTAATCTGCTCAGTGTATTTAATCTTGTCTTGCCATGAAAGTTTGTGGGTTTGATGTGTTTGAGGATGGTCCTTTATCATGTTTTCTTTGTTTGTGAGGTATATTATTTGCCTACTCATTATCTTTCATCTTATAATAACTTTTTTGTGGGAAACTTTCTACTCCCAGGCATGTTTTGGTAACTGGTACTGGACTAGACCTCCTACTATTAGATAACATTAAAATTGTTTCAAAATAATGGGGCAAATATTTTAAGGTAAAGCAAAGGCTGCAATTGCTGAGGAATGGGCCACAGGAAAATAACAGGCGATTACACCATTTCTGCCCCCCACCCTTGGGACAGTTTTTTGACTAAAGCAGAGGGCTGAATTCTGAGTAGAACCTAATAGATTTTTTTTTCTGAGATAGGGAGTAAAGAGGAAAATGTCAGAGTAGCTGAAGTAGGTGGAATCTGCATGTCACAGCAAGGTAGAAAACAAGAGCTTTACACCAAAGTCCAAGGAGGGAAGTGGTCTGTGGTCCTCTCCTGAGGCACACATGGGAGGGTGGGACATATGAGCTAACAGGGTAGCTGGTAGGGAGATAGATAAAAAAGGTACTGTGGTAGTTTGAATGGATGAACCTCGATAGATTCAAGGGTTTATTAAAGCTTGTAATCTGTCTCCAGCCTCATGGCTGGAGGAGGTGACACCTTGACCTGACAGGATCCTAGGCTCCAGTCCTAAGGTGTTTCTGGGGTGGATATGGAGTTTGCATTGGTCCAGTCTCTTCTTGTTATGCCTCATAGTAGTAGGAAATGTTTACTCTGTGCCATTATATGTTAAGAATATGTAACTTGTGTTGATTTTACAGGACTTAATAAGTGAAGAGACAGTCTTAAATCTCAGATGAGACTTGGGACTTTAAAGACTGTGGGGATGTTTGAATTTGCAGTGAATACAGTATATAATGTGAAATGGTTATTATTCTATTGGGGGCAGGGGTGGATTGTGGTAGTTTGAATGGATGTTTCCCAATAGATTCAAGAATTTATTAAAGGTTATAATTTGTCTCAAGTAGCTCCTGGCTGGAGGAGGTATCACCTTGGCCTGCTGGATTCTAGGCTCTAGGCCTAAGGTATTTCTGAGGTGGATCTGAAATCCTAGCTATAGATATGTAAAGAGCAGTCTGAAGTTAGCACCATTTACTGTTTTTTTTTTTTTGCTATGAAAATGTTTGCTTTTGGTGGTGGTTTTTCTCTCTGGTTGGACCTATGAAAGGAGACCAATTTCTTTTGCCATTATGGAACTTCCCTGGACCTACAGCTTCAATAAATCCCTTCCTCCCATAAACTGTGCCTAATTTGGAGATTCATCCCAGTGGTATGTGGCTGACTGTGACAGTTTTTGTACCAGGACCTGGGGTGATATTACTGAGATGAATCTTACTGTGTGGATTTTGGTCTTCTGGAACTTGTGTGCTGGAGGAATGGACATGGACTTGGTAGTTGGAACTGAAGATGCCTTCAAGAGTGATGAGCCAAGTTTTACAGATTATTCTGGTGAGTATTTGAAAATGCTAAGTGCAGAGAAAATTGCATTTGGAGGTTTGGCTTATGAACTTTCAAAGGGGAAGGAGAGGCTGTTGAGAACTTTATTGGAACTACATTACTGGAATAAAGGCTGGATAAGTTTTGCTTCCCATGCCAAGAGAGTTTGATCATGGTTAAATTTAAGTAATGGATGTATGTGTCTGGCTAATGATATGAAACTCAGAATTTAAGATTTAAAGTTGAAAAAATTCAAGCAAGTTCAAGTTACTGGCACAGAGACTAGCTTTAGGTTACTAAAGCTGCTATTGTCATGAGCAGTCCTAGAGAAGATGGCCCAAGTGTTTTACATTGAAACAGTGGAGAGATGCCTGAGGTGTTTCCACCCAGGAAGGACTGAATGATAGACTGTACATAGACATGCAAAGAGCAGTCTGACTTAGGCAGAGCTTACTTGTTTTGTGCTGTGTGTATGTTACTCTTTGGTGGTGGTTTCTCTCTCTGCTTGGACCTGTGAAAGGGGGCCAATCTTTTTCACCATTATTGAACTTCCCTTAGATCTGTAGCTTCAATAAATCCTTTCCTCCCATAACTGTGCCTGGTTTGGAGGGTCATCTCAGGGGAGGTGGTTCACTCAACAGATACTGGCTTTCATGCAATGCTGAAGAACACTGTCTAAGGCTGTGGGTGCTATGGCCATATCAGAGTAGAACAATCTATTTAATGCCATCATGCCATCCAGCAGGATCACCAACAAGACTATGCCTCCAGAGTAAAAGACACACTTCAGGTTAAAGGTAATCTAGTGCCAACCTGAAGAAGCCCAGAGGCATGGAGTCTGAGGGCTTTTGCTGCCAAGTCAGAGGTTCTATGACAGCCTAAATATTTTCAGAGTGGATGTATTATTTAAAATGCAAAATACTACATTAAAAGAGTCATGATTCACTCTGAATCAAAACCAGGAAAATAGTTCAACAAAATAAAGAGAACTACATTCAAAGAATTAAAGAAAAATATCATTTTAATGAATCCAAAATTAGGGAATCCCAGTAGGAAAAAAATGGAAAAATGCAAACAGTGGCTGCTACAAAGTATAATTTAAATTTTAAAAATTGGATATAGTTGATAGCACACACCAGATGGCAAAACACACAGCAAACTGAAAAGAGATGGAAATTGTCCATCATAAAACTTAAAATAATGAAAAAGGGCATACTTCAGCAGAGGGAATTTGTACTGTAGTTTGATTTAAATATGATTAGAAAAAGAGTTGTGCTGGTTGGGACAGAAAATAAAATTAAGGAATGCTGAAGAAAACATTTGAGAAAAAATGGCAAAAAGCCTTTAAATTTGATAAAAATGCCATTCTAAAGATCTCAGAAATTTAAACAAAGGGCAATCATTATTTAAAAACACAGCAATTAGATGCCTCCTCTGACATTTTAATAATTTATAAATATAAAATTCAGTGGTCTTAATTACATTCATAATGTCTTGCCATCATTGCCGCTATCTATCTGAAAGTTTTCCATCATTCCAAACAATATCCCTGTAACCATTAAACAGGAATTCCTAACTGCCTTCTCCTCTTACTTAAACACATTCTCATCTTGCATATCCATGGATTTGCCTATTTTAGCCATTTTCTACAAATGGCAGCATGCAATATTTGTCCTCAGGTATTTGTGTGATGGGTTCAAGGTTCATCAGAGTCATCTCATGTGTCAGAACTTCATTTTTAGGAATAAATAAAATGCCATGGCCTGTGTAGACTGTTTTTTGTTTGCTCATTCTCATGATGGCAAACACATAGGCTGTGTCTACCTTTTGGCTGTTCGGAAGCATGCTGCTGTAGATAGCACTATGCAAGTATCTGTTCAAGTGCCTGGTTCAAGAGAATTGAATGTATACCTACAATTATTCTGTTTAGCATCATCAGGAGCTACAAAGTTGTTTTCCACAGTAACCTTTTAGAAAAGTGTCAGGGTTTCATTTTCCCCACACCTTCACCAACACTTGTATCATCTTGCTTTTTGAAAATATAGTTTTATTTATTCACAAGCAGAGAAAGAGAGATAGAAGACAGACAGAGAGAATGGGTGTGCCAGGGCCTCCATCTGCTGTAAATGAGCTCCAGATGCATACACCACTTTGTGCATCTGGCTTTACGTGGGTCCTGGGAATTGAACCCAGGTTGTTAGGCTTTGCAGGCAAGCACCCTAACTGCTGAGACATATCTCCAGCCCTCACTTTGCTTTTTTGATCATACCAACCTCATGAGAAAGAGATGAAGCCTTCCATGGTTGGACTCCCTGGTAAATAGTAATGTTTCATGTGTCTGTTTGCCACACCCAGATCTACTTTGCAGAAGTTTCTAATTCATTGCCAATCTTAATTGAGTTACTTATCTTTTTGTCACTGAGTTGCAAACATTTTTAAGCTTAAATTTCCAGTTTAGTAGTAAATAATTAGAAAGTCAGACTTTATAATTAGTATGATCTGCATTCTTCCTCCTATCCTCTCCATTCCTCGGTGTTTACATGTAGACATCATTGTTATACATTCTAGGCACACTAGTATAATATGAGTGATTTGCAAATGTTCTTTCTATTTCAGTCACTCATCTTTTCACTTGTGTTTGTTTGGTATAATAACTTGATGATATCCAACTTATATATTTTTAATTTTTCTACTTGTGCTTTGGGGGTCGTGTTTTAGATTTAGTTACTAAATCCAAGTCTGTGAAGATTTAATGTAATATTGAATAACGAGTCCAATTTCACTCTTCTGCACATAGAAATTCAGTATCAATGATTAAAGATATAGTCTTTTCTCATACAAAGGCCTTTGTACCTTTGTCAAAAATCAGTCCTTCACCATCCATGTGTGCATTTCATTTTGGACTCTGAATTCTATCATTTTTTTTATCAATGTCTGTTCTGAAAGTAGTGTCACCCTGTTTTGATCATTCACTGCTTTGCTGCTTTCTTATAAGCTGATGTTGGGAAATGGGTGAGCAGTCTGTTTGTTTAGTCAAGGCTGTTTTGCCTGTAAAGCGCCCTGTAATTCCTTATGAACTTGAGGTTTGGCTTTTTTATTTCTTAAAAAAAAATTCTTTTTGAAATTTGCTAGAGATTTCATTGAATCTGTAGATGATTAGGGAAATAATGGCATCTTAATAACACTGTTTTCTTACCTATAAACGCAGGGTATCAGTCATGGCTTGAATGAAAGTTTCCCACAGCCCTCATCTGTTTAAATATGTAGTCACCAGCTGGTGGCCATTTAGGAGGCTGAAGGAGATATGTCACTAGGACTGACCTTGAGGTTTACAGCCCAATTCTAAGCCCAATAGATAGGCTATTTCTACCCAGAGATGTAAGCTAGATCATTCTTGCTGGTTTCTGCCAGCTGCTGTGGCAAGAAGTGATGCCCAGCCTCTGCTCTGCCATGCTTTTCTGCCATGATGAAATGTCCCCTGGAGACTATAAGCCACAATAAATGCTTTCCTCCTGTCAGTTGCTTCTAGCCAAGTGTTTGGTCCCAGCAAGGAGAAGGTAACTACAATTGTAATCAGTGTGGGTCTAAAGATTAGCTTCTTTCTGTTCAAAGAGAGTTCTGATGTCAGAGGATGTGTTGAGACTGTCTCAAACTAATCACTACCAATGACCTGGCCAGAGCATGGAGAACTCAGGAATAACTTCTTCTTGTCTTGGAAAACCAGAAATCCCTGCATTAAAAGAAATGTGCTTCCTGCTTCAACTTTTCTTCAAGAGAGATTTCAGAGTTGAGCATTCTGCCAAGACATTGGTCCTTCAGCCGGGTAACTGGACCCTGAAGTATCTATCTGCTTGTCTAGTCTTCTGAGCTGATGAAACTACAAAGAGAACACTTTCTTCCATTAAATCCCCAACCTTTAAAAGATCCAGCCAGCTATTTAACTACCCTGTCGTAAAATCTGATGTTAAAACCACCACCAAAAGTTTGGATTACACAAGTTTCCATAAAAGCATTTTTCTCACCAAACATTTATTTTATTATCTTTTTACTGGAACACTGAAATGGCCAGATCTCTGGTCCTCCTGCCATTTGGTCATAACAGCTGTGACCTGGGTCAAGGTTTATGCTAACAGCTGAGCATACATGACTCTTAAATAGCACTTTTCTCAAAGTTTACCTTAGGGAGATGTGTCTCTTAAAACAAAAGGTTAAGCAGAGTATAGTGAACTCATGCCTGTAATCCCAATGTAAGATCAGCATTTGGGATTCTGAAGCAGGAGGATTATGGTGAGGTTGAGATCCTGTCTCAAAAAACCAAAACAGCCAAAACAAAACAAGCAAATCAGAATTAAAATTTAAAGATTAATACTTACGTTGGGAGTGGTTGATGAGAATGTATTCATATATCAACAGCATCCATTGAGTATAATGAGGAGATAAAGTGTGTAGTGTGGGTGTGAGCACATGAAGGGGTGTGATTACCAGGAGGAAGTCTAGGTGAAAGGAGTCAAACTTGCTCCCCTCCTCAGCCAAGAAGTAAGTGAACAGAGAAGAGGGCCAGCTCTGTGCCACAGGCTGCAGCTGGGAGCTCCTGGACCTTACCGTTGAAGCATCTGAACCAGGCAAGAAAGGTAAATTTAGTTAGGTACGTTAGGAATTATTTTTTTGGTATTCCTCCAAAGTCTGAGAGACATTTAAATATGTTTAGGAAGAATTAGTGGGAAAAAATTTTTTCAGTTAAAAAGTTAATTTAACATTTTCTGAAATTCAAAAAAAGCATAGAACTTACCCCTAGACCATCTATTAATTCTACTTTACGTTTTATGAATACCATTTGCTAAGACAGCAAAAGGAAAATTATTTTAAAGTATATTGCATAAGCTATGAGTCATTCTTCCCCCAAATGGACAAATCATTATAACTTCTATTTCATAGATTTCTTATTTGGACCGATTCCAATCTTTTTCATTTTAGCATTTTCAGTCCTGAACATCAGTAATCCATGACTAATCTGTATAGAGATTTGTGAGTTTCAGAGAATTATTATATAGTTAAATTATCAAGTGCTTGGACCAAAATCATTGTGGATTTAAAAAAAATGAAACTTGGGGAGGAAGTGAGAAAAGAACACAAAACAATGAAATATAGCAAAGATAAGAATCAACATCATGTTGAGAGAAATCAAGCTGGAGCTGAGCTGGAAACCTCCCCTCTGTTCACTAGCTGTCAGAATGCTGGAAAGAGCTACGCAACCTTTGGAAAGAGAGAAATCAGGAATGTTGTTAACCAGCAGTGGACCCTGTAAGTCTCACAACTAGCCGGCCAGGCCAGATATGCCAAGTGGTGCAATAGTGGCATGTCTGTTATGAGGGAACTCAACTCTCTCTGTGAACTTGACTCCACGGGAAAGAATATGTGCCTGTAACTGAAAACCTAGTCAAAACCCTATGGTTGGGGAGGTCATAAGCCCTGGTTGGGGTAACTATTACTATTGGGCTAAATGGGTATATTAAGCCCACCAAACTGCCCTCTCTCTACACACTTATATTTATGTCCATATATTCATGGACTCATTTTTGGTTAGAGAAGAGGGGTGACTCAAACTCACCATAGTATTGAGAAGAAGTGACACAGTACTGAGAAGAGAGACATCTCAATCATACCCTCCAAGGCTCAGGATCCCTTGCAGAAGTGGCAGAAAGAATGTGAGAGACAAAGGAAGCAGAGGTCTGCTCACAATGTCTAACACTACCTACATAAGACCTTATTGTGATCTATACTTAGGGAGATTATCAATAAAAAGTTATTTCAAAAAAGAATCATGCTGAGAGCTAGGGATATGGGGCTCAGTGGCAAAACTGAGTGCTACACAAGTGTGAAGAACCGAGTTCGAATTCTCAGCACCTATGGAAGTCCAGCTGCAGTAGCACAAACACCTGTGTTTCTGGCAGGTGGAGTCAGGAGAGTCTTTGGAGGCTCATGAGCCAACTAGCCTAGCATACGCAGCAGTGAGCAAGAGATCCTGCTTCAAATAAGAAGGTGAAGACCACCACCTAAGGTTGACCTCTGACCTCCACATAGGTGCCATGGTATGCACACGTCCACACACACAAAGATCAAATGCTATGAAACACAAAATAGAGCTATGTTGAAAAGGCTATGTTGATATATGATATGAACTTGAATTAAATATAAACTAAGTTTTAAAACAATTTTTTATTTCTAAAGAAGACTGATGTCCAACAAACTTGGGGCCTCAACCACCTATGGTCAGAAAATTCCCTGTTTAGATGTGGTCACAGTAGGAAAAAAAAAGGGTGAATCTCCCAGAAGAGAAGGTCAGAGAAGTTCAAGGCCAGCACTGGATCAAATCTAGAAACAGTCCATAAGTGTGGCAAGAAGGTCTCAGTACCTCCAGAGGGCTCAGAATTGTCAAAGACCAGCGATTGTTTTCTTTCCCTTTTCCCTGATTCACTGTGGTGTGTTGGATGTGTTTGGAGACAGATAATTTGTCTTTCTCCTTCACAGAACTCTGGACCAAGAGGCTCACCCCTGGTCCTAATTGAGAGAGGGTAGATATCCCTTACCAACCCCTATAGCTAAGCTGGAAGCTGTGAACTTTGCTTCCTCTAAGAAGGTATATGGTGTGTTTTGCTCATGAAAGAATGCTTTATGGAAAGAAGAGAGGGAAGGAGAGCAGACTGTAGGAGTTAGGTCTTATTTTTCCATTAACGTAGTATGTATGGTCTTTCTAGCCTTCTTAAAGTTGACTTTGTCTATGTATCTTTCTTTAATGAATAAACAGAAGCCAATGTGGTATGATTTCTCTTGGGCATGTTGTTAGCATATTGCTGGATTACTCTGTTTAACCTTTTAAAACACTACTAGGCTCTCTTGCCAACTTACATTCCTGACTGTGATCTATGTAAGAGTTTCAACTTCTTCACAGCCTTGCCAACATGCAAGACTTAAAACTCACCCACCGTGGCTCAGGGAGAAGGGGGCATAAAGACTGCAAGAGCCAAGGTGGGAGAATATCCAGAGACGTTGCAACCCCCCGCCCCCCCCCCCACAGTCTGACTGCTGCTTCTACAACACACAGCCCTCTATCCCATGGAGCATACCAGCAATCCCACTGAGGAGGACTCTCAGTGGAATGGGGGCAGGGAGGAGGGAAAACATGGTACCAACACATGGCTGTTCATACAAAGTTTCTACTTTTAAAATATTTATTGAATTGCAAGGAGAGATAGATAAAGAGAGAGAGAGAGAGAGAGAGAGAGAGAGAGAGAGAGAGAGAGAGAGAGAGATGGGGGGAGAATTGATACACCAGGGCCTCTAGCCACTGCCAACGAATTTCAGAGGCATGCACCACTTTGTGCACCTGGCTTTATGTGGGTAATGGGCATTTGAACCTGGCTCATTAGGCTTTGCAGGCAAGAACCTTAACTCCTGAGCCATCTCTCTAGCCCCCTTTTTATGATAGTCATGCAAGTGGGTGGGTATAACACCATGGTTTTAATTTGTGTTTCCTTGGTGTTTAACATCTTTTTGTGTGCCTAGTGGTCATTTGTCCTATATTTTAGTTGGATTGTATTTTTGTTGCTGAGTTATAGGAATTATTTATATATGCTACATATAAGTATACACACATATATAAATATATAAATATATAAATACACGAGTTATAAGTATCTCACTGTGTGGGTTGGCTTTTCAATTTCTTGATGGGGTCCTTTGAAACATGAAACTTCTTAATTTCAGGAACCTTTTTTATTTTTCTTTTGTTGTTTATGCTTTTGTTTCTCTTTAAAAACAGAGACTTGAAGATTTATGCTTGTATCTTATACATGTTTTCTTAGTTTCAAATCTTACTATGTCTTTGTTCCATTGCGAATTAAATTTTGCATATGGTGTGTATATGCAAATGTGACTTTATCCTTTTGCATGTGGGAATCATCCAAGGGTCTGAGCCTCTCCTCATGCATGAGGGATCATCTGATCAGCCCCTAGATATCATGGTATTCTCACAAAAGGCTGCTTATATGAATATGATGGTCAGTTTCTATACCACACTGTTATGATCACTGTAGCTGTTTTGTA
>PVHP010004403.1:56611-71529 GCA_004024765.1 Zapus hudsonius
GAGAGAGAGAGAGAGAGAGAGAGAGAGAGAGAGAGAGAACACGCACCAGGGCCACCACCTTGTGGGTCTGGCTTATGTGGGACCTGGGGAATTGAACCCAGGGCCTTAGGCACTAGAGGCAAGTGCCTTATCCGCTGAGCCATCTCTCCAGCCCTCTCACAATCTTTCCACTCCCTCTTCGGCACAGTTCCCAGAGTTGTGGTGGATGAGTATTAAGGCTGCTTTATTGTTGTGAGCTTAGGGGTCTTTGTGTCAAAAATCATTTGTTCTGTCTCACTGGCTTATCCTGTGTTGATTGAATGGCTGTGGCTGTGGGTCCCTTGTTCATCCCATCATTCTCTGTGGGGTTCCATATGGATCCTCCACGATATGACTGTGGTGGCTCCTCTCTTGCCAGGATCTCAGCTATCAGCCTACTATCGGTTGGTAGGGTTAGATGGGCCCCAGCTCTCTTACTGCATCCTGAAAAACACAAACATAATCGGAGAGTGAGGTCAGTGTAGGTTAACAAATATACACAATTCTGGATTACCTAGATTCTATTTTTAGTAGCCTCCCCGTCAATTGCTCCCATAGTGCATCTTGTCTTGGGAGCCCAAGAGTACGGGATCTGGTGCCTATCGCCCTGCATTCCAAGTTCCAGACAAGGGCTCCCCATCACTAAGTGGAAAAATTTTTAAAGACAATCAGCTTTTAAAACACTGCTAGGCTGTTGCTTAGGAAAGAATGTTTTGTGGGAAGAGTGGACAGTTCTTAGAGAGGGAAGGAGAGCAGACTGTAGGAGTTAGAGAGGTCGTATTCTTCTAATAGCATCATTTGGTCTTTCTAAAGTT
Source organism: Zapus hudsonius (assembly GCA_004024765.1). NCBI lineage: Eukaryota > Metazoa > Chordata > Mammalia > Rodentia > Dipodidae > Zapus > Zapus hudsonius. The sequence goes on from PVHP010004403.1 coordinate 57,445, forward strand.
GATTTTATATATCTTTCTTTAACAAAAGAAAGAAGCCAATGATCTCATTTCCCAATAATTTGAGAACTACATTGTCAATTTCTGAGAAGAATCCAACTTAGGTTTTGATAGGAATTGCTTTAATTTGTTGTTCCATTTGGATATTGTTGCTGTTTTAGTAATCTTTAATCTTTGAACATGAGTGTCTATTTATTTAGGTCTTTGGGAGTGTTCGCCAGCAGCTTTTATAGTTTTCAACACTTTGCATTTTTTTAAGTTATCTCTAAGGCTTTATTCTTTTTTCTACAATTATACATTGAGTTGTTTTCTAAATATCCTTTTACATTTGTTACATTTGTGGCAGTATAGAGACATAGCTGATGGTATGTATTGGGCTTGTTTCCTGCCACCTTGCTGAACTGTTATTTCTTTTAGGAGTTTTTATAGTGACTTCCTTAAATTTTTCTCTGTAGGATCATTTCATCTGGACTGTTTTCCCTCCTTCTTTCCAATCTGGAATCCTTCCTATTAATCTCTTGGCTCACTGCTCTGGCTGACACACCTAGTACAACGTTAAGTGGAAGTGGTGACTGTCCTCATTCTCTGTTCTCTCTGACTGTCAGGGAGAACACTTGATGTCTCAACACTTACTGTGATGCTGGCTCTAGAGTTTTCATAGATGGCCTTTGTTAAATTGAAGAAGTTTCCTTGTGAACCCAATCTGTTGGGTATTTTTATCATTATGGAACATCATGTCAAATACTTTTACTGTGTCTTTGAGATGTCTGATGAAGTGTACACTTTGATATTTGTCTTTTCTTTCCAACCCACTTGGAGAGATTTGTTTAAATTATATGATTCAAATATTAAATTATATTTATTATTTGTTTAAATTAAATTAAATTAGATGATGTTAATCCACAGTTCTGGATGTTATGGATAAGGTAAAGTTTTAACAGTGTATAAAAAACACAACAATGAAAGCTACATTGACAAAGTATGAAAATATTCACAAAACAACTGGAAAACCATACAGTAGTGCTTTAAACAATGGGACATCATAGTTAGGAATGCTGAAAGGGTTCAGTGTATTAAAACCTATTAGTAGTATATTACTTTATTAAGTAGAGCAGAAATCCCAAGGATGTATAATCATCTGTTATTGATAAAAGATATTTGGCAAAATTTTATTTTGTGTAATTAAATATCTTGGGGTATATAAAGCATTTCTGCTAGGCTCATGCCCACATATATCAGTCACACCCTTGGGTTGGCAGGAAATATAAAGCAAGCACTTTACTTAACAGCTGACATTCCTGTAAAAAATCTGGGTGCTTTTTATAGTCATTATTCAGTATTGTGACCATCTGAACAAATGTAAATACACATGGAAACAGAATTTATAAATATAAAAAAGAGACAAGCTATTATTTTCAGATGTTTTAATTGTCTATCCAAGAAGTTCACAAAATAAATTGGAAAGTATGAAAATAAAACTTCAATAAGACTGTGTGTCCATAAAACAAAATGTCAATATCTCTCCAATATCCCAGCCATATGTAAAGCGAGAAAATAGTGGAAAATACATTTGTAGGGGTTAACATGCAACATACCCTAATGTTCGGGGGCAGATGGGATTATGAGAAGAGATGTGAATGCCTGTCAGAAATGGTCAAAGATGAGTCATGCTTCAAGAAACTCGAATCAGAACAAACCTGAGGGAGACAAGTCATGGACATGTCTCAAACTTCTAGGGACTTTCCAGAAATCAGTGCAGACAAGACCAGGTTCAATGAATTCACAAAAGCTATGCAATAATTCTCTGTGAGAAAGTAGTATAGTACTGGGGGAAATAAGTAGAGGAAATCCTGGCTGAGAACCATTGACACCTTCTAATTTGACATTGCCTGTCCTGTTCTAGAAGCTTCTGTGGAGTAGAGAGAGAGAGCCCTTCCTGGTGCAGATCAGTATTTCTAAGGACAGCTGGGTCACAGACTTGAGAGCAAAGGTCATGCGGTTTCCATGTCAACTATGGGATGCCCCCCAAGTGACCAACCACTTCCTCAAATATTTGGCATTTTCTCCAGGACAGAGCTCTGATGTTCAACAGATAGAACTCATCAGGAAAAAGACATTCACTTACCAACATTACACAAGCAACAATATCTTTCATATTTCAAAATACAACATTGCATACATTTCAATCCAATCATATAAAAAAGATAATGCCACTGGTATGTAAGACTCTCACAAATAAATGAAAAAAAGTTTACCCAATAGACATGGGCCAGAATATATAAGAAGTAAACATTCACCCATCCATATACAGAAGGTCCAGCATATGAGACCATTCTCCTCCTCACAGCTAAATATAAACATTGAGGATTCAGCCTATTGTGGTGGATCAGATGGCCCCTCTCCCCCAAAATTCATGGGTTCTGAATGCTAGGTCTCCAGCTAATGGCAATTTGGGAGGCAGAACCTTTCTGGAGGATGTGTATTGTTGGGGGTGGACTTAGGGGTGTTACAACCAGCTTTTCCTTGCCAAAATCAGTTCACTCTCCTGCTTGTGTTGTCCACCTGCTGTGGCAGAGGTAAAGTCCAGTCTCTGCTCATGCCATGCTGTCCCCTGCCATCGTGAAGCTTCCCCTCAAGACTGTGAGCCAAAATAAATCCTTTCCTCCCATCAGATGCTTCTGCTGGGTGCTTTGTGCCAGCATTACGAAGGTAACTACAACACCTATCATTTGACACATATTTTATAACAAGAATGAAGATATTTCAAAGAGACACTTGTGTTCCTCTCTTTGGTGAACAGATATATTGAGACAATGGCATTTCTCCTGAAGGCTTATGGTAGCAAAAGGAAAAGACCACAACCTGGTGCCAGCCAGTGGAAGGGTTTGCGTCCTGGCATAACATCTCTCACAGGGCTCATAATGTGTCAGAGCACTTTACAGGAGAGACTGCACCTCAGCAATGGTGGGTCACTGGTGGGTGGATCACACCTTGCCCAGGAATGCTCACTGGGGCATACCTCTAGCCTTCATTTCATGGCAGGACTCCATATATCCAGTCAAAGGCACAGTTCACAGGTTCTCTTTATTTTCATTCTTCCCAATGTGGCCACATTGAATAAATCTTTTTTTCTGCTATTTGTCTCTTTAATTAGTGCATGAAGGTAGAGGTGGCCAAGCCCAGGTTCTGACCCTAATAATTCTAGTAACTTGAATATTGGAATACTAAAAAAGTACACAGCTTGGGGTGGAGAGATGGCTCAGTAGTTCAGAGGCTTTCTTGCAAAGCCTACCCACTTGGGTTTGGTTATGAAATACCCATGTAAAGCCAAATGCACAAAGTGGTGCATGCATCCAGAGTTCCTTTGCAGTGGCTGGAGGCCCTGGCACACCCATTCTCTCTCTCTCTCTCTCTCTCTCTCTCTCTCTCTGCAAATTAATAAAAAAATTCAAAAATAAATTCATACAAAGTACATATCTGTTTGAAAGCATGACACTTTACCTGGAGAACAGTTTGACAAATACTTCACAATTCTTAAATGTAATCTCCCCCTACCCCAGTAATTCCACTTCAAGAAGTTTAACCATAAGCACATAAGCATGAATTTAGTTATAGACATGTTTGCTAGGCTTTAGTGTGGTTTGGACAATAAAAACTGAAAACCACTTACATCCCTAAGCTGCTTTAAATAGCTGCTGAGCTCCAAAATAAATCCTAGGAGCTGTGAAAGCATGGTGGATGAACGTTGATGTTCAAAGTCGAGCTCTACCGTAAGGTTGAAATCTGTCCTCACAGTTTTGTGCACATATATTAGTGTTCATAGACACGAAGGACAGTACATTTTTTCCCTTGCTGGTGTATTCCTGTTTCACTGTTTTCAGACAGAAAGGAGCAAAAGTTTGTAAATAAAATGGCATTTAGTGAACTGTGGGCTGGGTGGAAGAAGCCAGTCAGTATGTTGAGACCTGTCATAATGACACTTCTTGTAGGTTCTCATCAAACAGGGTGCCACTTTCCATATTGTTCATTTCACACATCAAGAGGACTATTTATTCTGAGTGGTCCTTTAGGCTCAAACCTAAAGTAGCAAAGGCAGTCAGTCTACTGGCTGCTTCCGGATTCCTTGAACTCAGTGACATGCATTTCTGTCTTTGATCCTGATACCTATGGTTGTATGCAGACATTGGAGGTCATCTTTCTGGAAACCTCACAATGGCACCTTCATAGGATTGAAAACATCATGCGAAAGGGAGGAGGGTTGAAAGGTGGAGGTATCAGAACTATATAGTTCCCTCCCTTAAGAAGTAATCCAATAGGGCTGGAGAGATGGCTCAGCGGTGAAGGCACTTGCCTCCAGTGCCTAAGGCCCTGGGTTCAATTCCCCAGGACCCACATAAGCCAGACCCACAAGGTGGTGGCCCTGGTGTGCACTCTCTCTCTCTCTCTCTGACTCTCTCTCTCTCTCTCTGACTCTCTCTCTCTCTTTCTCTGTATCTCTGTGCTTGAAAATGAATAAATAAATTTTAAAAAAGAATTAATTCAATAGGGCTGGAGAGATGGCTCAGTGGTGAAGGCACTTGCCTTCAGTGCCTAAGGCCCTGGTTCAATTCCCCAGGACCCACATATGCCAGACCCACAAGGTGGTGGCTCTGGTGCATTCTCTCTCTCTCTCTCTCTCTCTCTCTCTCTCTCTCTCTCTCTCTCTCTCTCTCTCTCTCTCCCTCTCCCTCTTCCTCTCCCTCTCCCTCTCTGTATCTCTTTGCTTGAAAATGAATAAATAAAATATTTTGAAAAATAATTAATCCAATAGAGCTTGTCAATCACTCTCTCTCTCTCTCTCTCTCTGTATCTCTTTGCTTGAAAATGAATAAATAAAATATTTTTAAAAAGATTTAATCCAATAGAGCTTGTCAATCACTCACCTGGTCAACAGACCATGTCTCACCTGACACCATGCTAGGGAGGTAGGAGGAATAGTTCTCCCCTCAATGAGATAATATAATACACCCCTCCCCCAATTCTCTCCCTGGGTACAGTTGCTTACAGGGCCTCGCCTCTTAGCCTGCCCGCTTCTCTGAGTTCTAACACCAAGAGTGTAACTTTGTCTTAACTCCGTTCTTGTTCTTCTTTGGATGCTGCCTAAATCCTAAATATGCTTGTCCTGACACTCTGGGGCTTTTTCACTTTTTCTCAATAGGTTTCCTTTGCATTGCTCCTTACTATCCATGTACTGAGCTGTTCATGGTTTGAGACAAGCACTCACCAGTAAGAAAATCTGCAATCTTGTGACTGCAAAGAGATCAATCCTTACCAATATCCTAATAAAAAGAAAAGGGGAGGGGGTGGCAGCTTTGGCTATGGAGAGGCTTCTTATGATGGTTTCATCCAGGTGTCCCCAACAAACGAATCTATTCTGAATGCTGATCCCCAGCTGATGGCAGTTTTGGAATTGGAACCTCGTTGGAGCTGTGTTGTTAGGGGTGCACTTATGGGGATTATAGCCAGCTTCCCCTTGCCAGTGTTTGGCACACCTTCCTGCTGCTGTTTACAGTGTTGTGGCGGAGGTGATGTCCACCCTCTGCTCATGCAGTCATTTTTCCTGCCATCATGGAGCTTCCCCTCGAGTCCATAAGCCACTTTCCTCAGTCTTAAATCATGGACTGAACACCAGCAGCTCCCAGGAAGACTTCAGGCCTTCAGGGCTGGATTGGGACTTCTGAGCATCCAGCTACATGCACTGAACATTGCCAATTCCTTCACCTGTGGGCCTGCAGACTGCTATTGTGGGACTGTCGTAAGCTACCCCCCAAAATTCCCCTTTTTACTACAATACTTCCTATCGGTTCTGTTTCTCAAGAGAACCCTGACTAATACACTTCTTGAATAATGGGCTTAACAACATTTGCCTCTTCAGGGCAGCCATGGAGTGTATTCAGGACAGGGGTGATGGGAAAGAGGGGGAAGAATTTAAGGCTCTTGAGAAGGAAACTTGGAACAAAATCAATATGAACACAGTCATCCCTTGGTAGTCCCAGGGTTTGGTTCCAAGACTTTCATGGATACCAGACTCTATAGATGCTCAAATTCCTTATGTAAGATGGGATAATATTTGCATATAAACAACATACAACACACTGCAGACTTTTAATAACCTCTAGATTACTCATAGTACTCAATAATATACAAACACTATGTAAGTAAAAGTTATGACAGGGAAATAGACTGTACATGTACACATGTAACCCTCATGACCCCCCAATATTGTAAATTTATATGCTTAAATTCCCTGATGCAGTATCCATGGATACATGGTATCAACTATACACAGTCTTGCTGATTTGAGTGTTGACACCAGCCCCGAGGGATATTTCTTGGAAACAGAATTACAAAGCCACAAAGATTGAGGCCTTGACAGTGCTGGTTACAGAACCAAACAGGCCAAAAGAACAGAGAAAATGGTCGACATGTCTAAAATCAAAGTTCCCTCAGTGTTATAGCATGAAGCCTTTTGCTTGTAGTACCTGAAATACAGTAGAACAGCAAGGAAGAAAAATGCAGAATTAACTTTTCCTATTTGTCTGATGTCAAAACCAAGGATCGTGTTTTTTAGTGATTTGTTCAAGGTCACACAAGAAGTTCTAAAGGTAGTACAAATTTCCTAAATCCTAGAATGGGGCTGTTTCTGCCTGTCATGTTGTCCTCACTCATTCATGGTGAGGACTTGTCTGCAGGAGCTTTGAGTTGCAGAAGGGACTTGAAAGAAGGTAACAGAAAGGACAGAGATGTGTTGTGTGGAAGGTGAGGGAAATATGCACTGTCATCTCTCGTTGTTCCTCTCCAGCTTCTCATTGTTTCCGCCTATTGATTATCTATTTTGTTCCAGAAACTGGGCAGGACCTTTCAAGTGTGTATATATGAGTATGTCTGGAAAATATTATATATCCTTCCATAATGGGAAATTAGAGCTTTTTCATAGTACCACTGACTACAGCGTTTTCCTAATCCAGATATATATATATATATATATTATATTTATTGTCCATAATGAGTTACATTATTTAGTGGGCAAACAATGCGTTGTTATCCCGAATTACCCAATTCCCCCCCTCCCCATCTCTGATCAGTTGTATATCCTCCTCCTTGGGCTGTCTGTATTAGTCCTTGTGGCAAGGGATCCTGTATATCTTAGTACTCATCCCGGTCTTCCTGGCCCAAGTGTGTTGTTACTGATGGGTGCCATGCCTCCAGACCGTCTCCCCCACCACGGCTCTCACAATCTTTCCGCCCCCTCTTCCGCTCAGTTCCCTGAGTCGTGGTGGGTGAGTAATAAGGCTGCTTTTATTCAACCAACTCTGGATAAGCCAAATGTGTTTGTGTTTTTCAGGATGCAACGAGAGAACTGTGGCCCATCTAACCCTACCAACCAACCGTAGGCCAATGGCTGAGATCCTGGCAAGAGAGGAGCCACCACAGTCATATCGGGGAGAATCCATAGGGAACCCAGCAGACAATGACAGATGAACAAGGGACCTATAAGCACAGTCATTCAATCAACCCAGGATAGGCCATTGAGACAGAAACCCAGGATTTTCGACACAAGGACCCCTAAGCTTGCAACATCAGAGGTATATTTTGATGCTAAAAATCTTATTGCTAAATAAAAACCACGATGACTAGGAGTGTTTCTATTGTGTTGTAACTTAAAGGAGCCTTGGGTGTAGAGTGTAGGGATGCATCTGTTTGATTCACCATTGAACGAGGTCTCAGACATAGTTGCAGGACAGTTTTTCTGGAAATCCAAATATGGCTTCACAACACACATCCTTAGCAATGGCTCATAGATGCTGTGATCATACCGTGGTCCTGGTGTGGATTCTTGCCCATGGTTTAGAGTGACAACTGTCACGATTACGTCTTCACATTGTGGCCAGTGCCAACATTTTCCAAAACACTCATTGTGTCAGTGCACAAAAGGCCATCGTTGCTTAGATAGCCTGGAGTAGACGAAACAGGTGATGGAAAACTAAATATTAAATATAATTAAATTATAAAAGAAACAAGTGATTACTAAGGAAAAACAGAATATGCATAGCTTAAAGAAAGAAAAGTAAAATTATCTGTCTTATTGAACCCAGAAAATTCAATTTTAGCAACTATAGCATATATTTCTAATTTTTGGTTAAGTGCATACACAACCAGTATATGAAAATACATTACAGTCTAGAAGATGTGTTAAAGTTTGCTTTGAGATTAATTTATAGGTAAATATGTAAATAAAATCTCACTATTAAAGAACTCCACATTTTCTACTGCACAAATGTACCTAATTCATCCGTTATCCTATATTTATGAGCCTAAGTTCAGCTCTGGAAGTTTGCAGTTAAAATTTGTAAATATTATAAATACATGCTTTTTAGATATAGGTTGCAATTATTCTTTAGGAAAATTATACATATCACATTCTCTACAGTACATTAGATAGTTCCTATTTAGCCAGACTTAGTCTGGGCTGGGTTTCTCAAATCTTTGCCAATATAGTAGCCAAAATGATACCCTTCCTATTCAAATTCTTATTTCTATGATCGCTGTCAGATGGTCTGTTTATATCCTTTATGAGTGTCTCTTCTGCAACAACCTTAGGCTCATCAGTGCTTTGGATATTTTTGACTCTCCAACATTTGCACATATATTGAGGTATCTTATGGTTTTACTTTACATTGGTGATGGATGTTGTCATCTGAAGGTTTGCCTGGAGCTGGAAGATTTTTTTTTGTCCAAGGAAACTCACTCACATAATTCACATAAATGATCTAGGTCAGGGTTTACAAGGCCCACTGCATCTGTATTTTTCCATGGGGAAACACATGTTGAGTGTATTTGGGATCCAAGAGAATCAGGTTGAACTGCAATGTGCTTCATGGTCTAACCTCTTCTATACTTTCTCCGTCATTCAAGGGGTTCCCCAAGAGGATATAAATACTGGGTGGTAAGATCACTCCAGGTCATCTTAGAGGTTGGTTACTGAATCGTGTCATAGCCTGTGCCTTGTCTCTTTTCCTTCTCAATGACTTTATCATGGCTCACGAGAAAAACATAGCAGAGAAACTGGTAATAATTCTATGACTTATACTCTAGAGTGTTGGCACTAAAGTTTGCACTATGCCCACGAACAGTGTGTTTAAGGGCAGGTGGATTTTCTGTTTTCATCAACTCTGACTTTGGGGCAGAGGCATGAGTATCACTTAGCTTACTGGTAAGGCTGGCTGACTTCTCTTTGTGTCCTCGGCTCACTTGGAATGAAGGAAGAAAGGACATAGGCCCTTTGAGATGACCGGCCCTGGGATGAGCTTCATATGGGATGCAGGGAAGGGTGGCTAGGAGAGCAAGGGTAGAGAGTAAAGATGTGAAACAAAAGCTGTAGTGATCTATTGTGGTCAGTGGTCATGTTAAGGACAGAAGTACAGGGTTAGAGCTCTCTCACCGAAATGCTCAGAACCACAGTATCACAGACTGGAGCATTTTTCATGGGTCTTGGAATTTTTGTATGTGCAGGATGAGATGTCATGGGTATTGGGCCCAGTTCTATTTTTTTTATTTTATCTTTATTGCCCAAAATTAGATACATTGATTGAGTAAATATTGTGTTTATATTCCCGCTTCTCTCCCCCCTGTCCCCAATCCACTGGGCATCTTCCTTGGTGGGCACCCTGGATGGATCCATGTGGCACAGGAGGCAGCCAGGTTGCCCCCCCTTTATGAATTGTAGCTGAGGTGGGTAATGTCTCTGGATATTCTCCTCCACCATGGCTCTTACAATCTTTCCATCCCCTCTTCCGCTCAGTTCCTTGAGTCATGGAGGGTGAGTTTTAAGTGTGTTTCATTGCTATTGTTGTGACTTTAAGAGTCTCTGTGCTTCTACTTTAAGTTGTGTTGGAAGTCGTTGGTGTCTATCTGGCTGACTTAACCTGGGTTGACTGATTGACTGTGGTTATAGGTCTCTTTCTTGCCCCACCACTGTCTCAAGTGTTTCACTTGGGGCTTACACGATACCTGGGGTGGTTCATCTCTTGATGGAATATCAGCATTTGGCCTGCGTGGGCCCAGTTCTAAACATGACATTCCCTTATGTTTCCTAATACATCTTATGCATGTAGGGCCCGATGGTGATGGTGATTTTATATAGTTTTAATGTGCCATTGTCTTCACTGAAGCCATCTTATGATGACAAACATGGAATCGTCCACTTGCCAACACTCAAGCATTTCAGACTTAAAGCATTTCAGATCTTGTATCTGGGTCAGTGACACTCCTATATGGGAGGACATGGTAATAATGGGAAGAAAGAATTCCAATGAAACTGTGTGCAAGGCTTGGTGTGGAGACAGACAGGGGACATGGCCTGTGTGCAAGCATGTGAACTGAGCTGGATCACAAGGAAAGGAGCGATCTCAGAGATGTCCAGGGAATGACAGTGGTTGACCCAAAGCTCCTTCCATGACCCACACTTGCAACCTCCTTCCCTGCAGTATTCTCTAGAAGTTTAGCTGATTCTGGAAAGAGCTTGACTCTTCTCTCCTCATTGAAGAGCCAAGTGAATTTAAATCGTTATTTCCTTGCAGGAGGAAAGCAGCATAAACCCAGGAAGTTCCCAGTGACCTGTTTCCAGTCTGCCTCACTGGTGGGGACTGGGATGTCTACGATAGCTCCAGATCTATTGTCTGTTTTATGCTTTCGAGAAAATATCCCTTAAATGGAACCAGACTGAGAAATCCAACAGCAAGCTGCTGCTCTGGAGTGTGCTGAGTCTTCCCCATTAGCAAGGCAGGCCTGGAAATCCCTTTTCAAGAGCTGCCAACGACAGGACTTCATTTTAATGTCCAACAAGTCCTCACGGGAACACGCTTGATTTCGTTTTTTTTTTTTTTCAATCTGAATTTCTGATGTAAAAGAACCCAGTACAACTTTTAACTTGGCCAACATCTGAAAACGCAGGCCCTGGATTGCGAAGTTCACCGTCAGTGGAATGCGTTCTTTCATCTCCGTTCTCTAAATCTACTTTTTATTTGCCTACATAAAGGAAAGACAGTCCCTTTAATGTTGTGTGCATAAAAGCCACAAGAAAGAGATAAAGCATGAAAGAAGTACTGGACCCTTAGGGGTAGACAGACAGAGCGAGGAGTTCTGGATGGCTCTTTTCACCAAAGAAAGATGCTTTGCTAGTTTAGACACTTACAGTCATGACAACTGTGCCTTAATTAGCATTCACTGAGGACTATTGCATGACACAGAAGATTTCCGCAATGACAGATTAAGAATGATACACGTCTATAACGACTATCAGACACCTGATTATTACATCGATGAAAAAACAAACAACTTAAATGTTGTTTTAAAGCTGTTTGCTTTGGACCCTTGAAATTCAACAGGCTTTTCAAACAGTGCTCAGTGCACAGCCATTGTTACTCTTCTGGCTGTCTTCAAAGTCATTGCCAAAGGGTCGAGGGTGGCGCTTTCAGTGGCTGGGATGCCTGTGTCCCTCCTCTGTCCCTGGCCTGATGGAGTGAAAGGCTGCTTTGGGGAGGTCCATCCCCCCTTCTGACTATATTCCATCAGTCCTACTCACAGCTGCTAAGACTTGTTCTTGAAGTTTGAGGTCTAATTCTTCCCTCTTCTGGTTTCACTGTATTTGTTTTTCACATTGCACCCATAGTAGCCATAGGTGAGACGTTTACTCAGCTGGACAAAGCCTTCTCTTGGCTTCCTGAAACTTCCACTGTGGACACAGTGAGACCAGGAAGAAATCAGTAGACTGTCACGTTATTTTATTTTTAATGTATCACATGAAGCTTTCAACATCTACCCATTGCATTGTGGGACAAATAGAAACTTGTGAGACCGGCAAAGAAAGGCCAACCCAAAGGAAGTTTCTGGTAATAAAATCCAGGAGAATTTCCTAACACCCTAGTAATGAGCTGGGAGCCTAAGGCTAAATGGGAAACCAAGTCCCAATAACTTTTACCTTTTGTTGAAATTCAAGAGAAACTATTTTGACATTTGTGTTACTCCAGAGAGACCTCATGCTTGCAAGCTGAGCTTTAAAGCATTATTGGACATGCTCCATTGAGTTGAAAGTTTTGGGCACCAGTTATCCAAAATGCAGAACATTCGACACATTTCTCTGAGAACCATTCCCAGGTCTCTCTCAATCCTTCTTCGTCTGCTCAAGTAAACAACCATCAGATGATGTGTCACAAACTAAAGTCAAGGGGAGGCTCCTGGGGCTGTGGAAATATTCCCACATTTCCAGATTTGGGGTTCTGTACTCTGCTCCTGTTGGTATGCCTTTCTAGGCAGTGAGATTTGTTGCTGGATAATTCTAAATGGCCATCACATCCTAACAAAGCCGGCCCATTTAGAAGTGGGCAGATGAGATAGAAAATGGGTGGTTGGGGCAGATTTCATGAGCTCTAATAAATCTTCAGTAAATTAAAGCTCATCCCAGCTCCTCCCCTCGCTGGCTCTTTGTCTTGCTAATTCACATTAGGACAAGGCTGGCTTCACTCTTTCAGGCTTTTCAGTGCTTGGGCCTGTACAAAGCTGCAGATGTGGAAACCCAAGAGACCTTTGCCCCAAACGTTGCCCATTAACACCAGCGTGGCCCACAGAAGAACTTTCCTGTGGTTCTCTGGCCTCGGAAGAGCTCCAGCAACCTGGGAGCTTCCAGCACCAAAAGGAGAGGAAATGAAGAAGTGGAGGTGGCCACTGACCACCTCTGTTTGGAAACTCAGCTGACCAAGAATAATACTCAATAACATATGGGGGACATGTTTCCTTCCATTTGTTTAATCTGCGATGATCTTAAGCATACAATTGAATAGCCTTTAGGGTCTTCATTCCTGAAGTGTTTGTCGCATGACATGCTGGTTAAATAAATTTACTATTCGTTAAATACTATAGAGATGTTATTTTCTTCCTACACAGTGGCACAAAGTCATAATCTTAATACATAATGCAAGAATATCTCCCCACGTGACAAAGTGTTCTTAAAGTGTCAGGAGATCATTAAGAGAGATCCAACCAGCAGCCATGTGAATGAGACTTTATGCAAAAACAAGCAGATTGTGAGAACCGTGGTGGGGGAGACTGTCCAGAGGCATGGCACCCATCAGTAACAACACACTTGGGCCAGGAAGACTGGGCTGAGTACTAGGATATACAGGATCCCTTGCCACAAGGACTAATACAGACAGCCCAAGGAGGAGGATATCCAACTGATCAGGGATGGGGAGGGGGGGAATTGGGGAATTCGGGATAACAACACATTATTTTCCCACTAAATAATGTAACTCATTATGGACAATAAATATATATTTTTTAAAAAAAACAAGCAAAACCCTCTCTATGCAGGGGTCAGGAACATGGGCCTTAAGAGATTACTTAGATTTGGCCAGTTAGATGGGGAGGGGCTGCAACCGGGAACCACACTTGGCGAGCTTGGTTAGGAAGGCCAGTGTGTATTCTAGAATCTGGGCAGGATGGCCTGGCTGGATTCTCAGATGGAGCAGAGTGTGCGTGGCTTTCAATATTCTGCCCGTCTGTTTTCTATTCCACACAGTCTGAGGTAGCCTAAAGAGTGTAATTCATGGCAGAAAAGTCGTCTGTGACCTTGAAGTATCACAACTGTTGAAGACTCTCCCCACACCAGCTCTCACACTCAGCCCAGCTGGTGCCAAGGCTGCACACTCTGGATGGCAGGTGGGAGGCACCCACCAGTCAGAGACCATGGTGGCAGCTCAGGTTCTATTTCTCAGTCACGAATGGAGCACCTACTGGTGCCAGGCAATCTACCTGCTCTACTGTGTGTGTTCCAAGTACAGACACTCAGAAATTGCTGTGCTTCCTAACTCATGAAGCTTCTAGCCATTGAATATTTTTGAATGGGTGTGTGAGTCCATCTCTCCCTGTGTTTCTTTCTGTACCTACCTCTTCACCCACACACCCACACATGTACACACGTGCATGCACACACACACACACACACACACACACACACACACACACACACACACACACACACACACACCGCCC
>PVHP010004404.1:0-71429 GCA_004024765.1 Zapus hudsonius
CACACACACACACACACACACACACACACACAAAGCTCAAAAAGTGACTCCTTTTAGCTTGTCATTCCAACAGCCTTCCTTAAAGAAATCCAGGGACGTACCCTTTCCCTTTCTCAGTGAGAGGTTAGGAGCAAAGAGAGTCCTTAAAAATTCATCTCCACCACTTCTTACCCTACTCTCACGCTGTCTGAGAGGCACCATCACCTTGTAGCCAAGAGCACTGAGTCTTTGACCAATTCTACTTTTGGGCAGGTGGACAACATGGACACATTATTTAATCTGGTTTCTCCACTGTGTGATGGGGTCTGTGGTGTATTGTGAAGCTTCATTAATTTACCATGGACTTGGCTGTCATCATTGTTACTGTTGTGACTTGTTGACTAGTGGGGGGGGGTCGCAGACTGGAGCTGTTTATGGAGCTCTGAGTTCTGTCTCCATCTCTCCCTGGCTGTTGATAGGAATGCCTGATGCATAGCTTTGAGCCTTATAGATATTATAAAGAAAATGAAGGCATGTGGCTATCATCCCAGCACTGAGGGGGAAGAGGCAAAGTGACCACAAGTTCAAAGCTAGCTTGAGTCAAGAGAATGAGGAGGAGGGAGAAGAAGGGAAAGAGAGAGAGAGAAAGGAAATTATGAAGACTGATGTGTAAGATTTGAGGTGATAGAGAGATGGCTCAGTGGTTAAGGTGCTTGCCTACAAAGCCTGCCAACCCAGGTTCAATTCTCCAGTACCCACATAAAGTCAGATGCACAGAGTGGTGCATGCATCTGGAGTTTGTTTGCAGTGGCAAGAGGTCCTACTAAACCAATATTCTCTCTCTCTCTCTCTTTCTCTCTCTCTTTGAGAAAAAGATTTTTTAAAGATGATTTGAGGTAACCAGTCCTTTTTAATCCAAATTGCTAGTCATACGTAAAAACCATAAGGTAAGTGGGAGGAGGAAGTAGCCACTTCTTGGCTGCTGACCTCCCTTACACCTAGTCTTGTCCAGGTCCTTGGCTAGTGGAATCTTGGTTCATCCCTACAGCAACCAGGGAGATGGGAAAATTGAGTTTTCATCAAGACCACTGAAGTTGTCCCAGCGCACACGGTGGATCCATGGGGCTCTGAGACGTGTGGGTATTCCATTCTGGCCAGCCAGCTTCTGCCTGGTGACATCAACCACCTTCTTGATTACTGTCAGAACCACTTACTTCTGGGAGACCTCATTCCTCCTTTGTGAACGAGCTCATTGGCTCATGTCCAAAGGAAGCTCAGAGGATATACATGTCTTGCCAGGGAGAGAGGCAAGTGCAATTTAAATGTCATGGGCGCTTTAGATGAGATCAGGCTTATTCAGGGTGGTATGGCCATAGACCGCGGCCACTTTAATTGGTGACAAGATTTCAGTTTTCGTGTACTTTCTCTTTGGTTAACATCAACATGTTTTATTTGAATATCAACCACAGATCAAAATAGCACACTTGGTCAGCTGAAACCATTCCTCGAGTCAAGTTTAGGTGGACCGTCCGCATGAGGGCTGTGCCGTTACACGATGACGCTGGTCCTCTCTGGGTGCTTGAATTTGGGATGCTGGATTCTTTTGTCCCTCAGGTCACCCTCCCTCAGACCCACAACCACACTTGTTTCTTATGCCATGGAAGAGGCTTCTAGGATTTTCTCTGGACAGTGCCTAGGGGGATGGCAAGAACAGTTTTTTAATTCTCTGCCCCCTGGTGGAAAGTGGTTCTCAGACACAAATTAGCTTCACATCTCTACCTCTCCATATAGTTTGCTTGCCCTGTTGGTGCTCAGGTGTTATCACTTGTCACCACTCTGTTCAGGAGCAGGGTCAGCAGACTTTCTCCATATGGTACTGAGAACAAGTATCGTAGATCTGGCCAACTGTGTGCTTTCTTGTGCAATGACAGGTCATCACTGTTCCCTCTGCAGCAGCCGTAGGCAGTATGAAAACATGGGGCATGACTGTGTTCCAATAAAATTTCTAAAATGTAGTTTACGGAAGCAGGCCTGGGCTGGATTTGGCTTGGGAGGCAGAGTTTGCCCACTACCGACTTTGATTTACCCACAACCAAGTTTCATGTATTTCTTTCAGCCATGGGTAAAAGGTTCTATATATAAAGCCTGTACTTGGTGTTGGGGTGCAGTCCAGAGACACCCCAACTGCTCAGGGGTCAATGTTAAGTAATTACACAGACTGTAAGGAGACTCAAGCCTGTTCAAACTGGAACCTTATGTGAGTTCTCAGCCCTCCAGCAAGGAGGGCTTAGGTAGAAAGCAGGGCCTGACACCCCGAGTGTGGCCTAGGGAAAGACAGATCACCAGATATTCATCAGTGTGAAATGGGATCCAAGGTCAGGTCCCAGAAGGTCCACTGAGGGTGGAGAAACCAGAAGAGCGGTAATGCTGCTCCCTCTTTGTTCTGAGGTATGCACATAGGCAAGACACATACTGGGAAAGAAAGAGGTGGGCATGTCAGGAGCTCAGAAAATGGCATCGTAGGGCTGGAGAGATGGCTCAGCTGTTAAGGCACTTGCCTGCAAAGCCTAATGACCTGAGTTCAATTCCCCAGTACTCACATAAAGCCAGATGCACTAAGTGGTTCACACACCTGGAGTTCGTTTGCAGTGGCTAGAGACCCTGATATACCCATTCTCTCTCTCCCTCTCTCCTATCTCTCTCCCTGCAAATAAATGAAAAAATTAAAAATATATATTTTAAAAAGCGACATTGAAGCAGAGACCAAGTCAGTCGAGGGTGAAAAGGGCATTGTGTACAAGGCGAGGAGGCTGCTTCGCAGTGAAGGGGAGTTCCAGGCTGGGTGAGTGAAAGAAGAGCCAATGCAAAGACCCCCAGGTAGTAGTGCTCATGGCTGCTCCCAAGAATCAGAAAGTCGGAGGGCGTGGGAGTCCATTGTTAATAGTCTTCCACTCCAGTGTGGTCCCAGGACCAGCGGTTGCAACATTATTAAAAATAGGTAAGGACTGGAGAGATTGCTCAGTGGTTAAGGAGCTTGCCCGCAAAGCCTTATGACTGGAGTTCGATTCCCCAGTGCCCATGTAAAAGCCAGATGCACAAAGAGGCACATGCATCTGGAGTTTGTTTGCAATGAATGGTTGGAGGCCCTGGTGTGCCTATTCTCTCTGTCTCTCTTCTTTCTCTCTCTCTCTGTCTCACTCTCTCTGCCTGCAAATAAACCAATAAAAATTTAAAAAACAGAGAAGCTCTGTCCCCATTGCAGACTTGCCAGAGCAAATCATGCATTGAATCAGGCTTCCTGTGATTTGTCTGCACAGCGACCATTGATCATCAATCATTGATGATCCTTTGCTAAAACAGCAGCTGGGGCTTTATACATTCGCTTCAAATTGACCTTCCTTATTGTAGAAATGTCTGTCTTCATCCTGCAGAAATGACCAGGGCCTCAGGAGATAGCTCATTGGTAAGACGCTTGCTTTGCAGGCATGAGGACCTGAGTTTCAGCCCTAGAGCCCTGTTTTTTTTTTTTGGTTGTTGTTTGTTTATTGGTGTTTTTGTTGTTGTTTAAATTGGGTGTGGTGACCCATGCTTGTGATCCCAGCACTGGGGAGGTAGAGGCAGGCAGATGTCAAGCCAATGAGAAACACTGTCTCAAAAGAGATAGTTTTCCTGAGGAACAATACCCAAGGTTGTTCTCTGGCATCCCCACACAAAACGAAATGGCCATGCTCTGCCTAAATATGTTCAGGTATCACACATTGTTTTGTATGTGGGTCCAGTCCAATTCTACAATTTTTTTTGTAGTACTGGGACTCAAACCCTGGGCACGTTAGGCAAGTGCTCTACCCCTGAGCTATAACTACAAACCTGACTTTTTTGAGACAGGGTCTTGCTTTCATGTAGGCTTTCAAACTTTCAATCCTCCTGCCTCAGCTTCCCAACTGCTTCCGGTTAGAGGGCTGCATCGCCATGCTTGACTAATTCCACAGATCTTAATGACGTCACTGGTCTGTTCTATATGTTGACCGTTCACCATATTTCATAAAGAGCTTTCTTTTTCCCTAAGTAACCAAAATGTCACAAATATTAAGTTATTAACACACTGAAAAAAATGCAATCAATTAGATGATTATCATCTAATGTTTTAATGATCACATTTTTAATCCAATTATACGTGTTTGAGTCTTTCAAATTTTCTTTAATTAAAAATTGCCTCCTGGCACTGCTATCAGAAATAAGAAATTGCACAGAATTCGCCAGCTATAATTTAATGTTGAAATTAAGCTGCGAGCGTAACTGGGTTGTGCTGGGTTTAATGGTTGACCATGACTTGAAGGCCCTCGTACAAAATTTCCTAATTGATAAGAATAATTTAATCATCTTTAGCTATACTCCATTTGCATTCAAATAAGGTATTTCTTTTTCCAAATAAACTTCCCCGACCTGATTATTCAGATTGTCATTCAAAATGCTTAAAAATGAAAGACAGAGTTGGGTGAAATATAGACTACTTAATACAGTGTGTATTTAATATAAAAGTCATGCATTATTCATTTTTGCAATTTGAATAACTTTGAGTTTAGCATCCCTGTTCCTCATCTTCTCTGATGAACAATTAATTATTAAAATATAATATTGTCTGCATACGACACCCGGGATCCTTGAAAGTGGAATGTGAGATTCATTCCTTTTCAATTCATTCTCTAGTAACGCACAGTACCTGCTTATTATGGTATAATAGAATGAAAGCCAGAATAAGTACAGTGTCTCAAATATTTTTCTCAACTGCTAAGTGGCTGCAATAGGAATGTTTTAAATTCAAGTTACTAATGATAAAAAAAATTGGGAAGGATGCTGTTATTGGAATGGGTATGGAGTCACACACTTAATAAAAGTACAAGAAAAACAACATTCAATGAACGGGTATTCTATGCGCTTGACTAACGTTAACTCATTTCATACTCTGAAGTCCTCTACCTGGTCACTCTTGTTATTATCCCCTCTTAGATGTGACAGTTAGAGACAGGTTAGATAACTTCCCCTCAGGAAGACCTGGGAGAACACCAATTAGGTCTATGTGACTTGGTTAGAACACATCTCCCAGATTTATAATATCTACGCTTACTAGGATATTTTTTTCTTTGTTTTTTTTCGAGGTAGGGTCTCGCTCTAACCCAAGCTGACCTGGAATTCACTATGTAGTCTCAGGGTGGCCTCATATTCAAAGTGATCCTCCTACCTCTCTGCCTTCCAAGTGCAGGGATTAGAGGCATGTACCACCACGTCAGCCTATTAAGATATTCTGTTTTTATTATTATTAAGTAGAAACTTTGTATGGACACACCGTGTGTTGGTACCATTTCCCTCCTCCCTGCCCCCACTGCATTGAGGGCCCTCCTCCATAGGGTTGTGGGTTCTGAGTTGTGAGTGTGTTAAGATACTCTTGAAGAATTTTAGTTCTCTGGAAAGAGGGTCCTTCTGTCGTCCCCATGCCTTTTCTGGGAGGAGCTCCCAGTCTTGGGTCCAGCTGGTTGATCACTGGTAGCCTCTTTGGGCTACCTTTCCAGAAAGATAATGACTTTCCAATTTAACTTTAAAAAACAAAAACAAAAAAACAGGGGCTGAAGAAATGGATTAGCAATTCAAAGTGCTTGCTTACAAAGCCTGATAGACTGGGTTCAATTCCCCAGTAGCCACGTAAAGCCAGATGCACAGAGTGGCCCATGTCCACTTGCAGTGGCTGGCGGGCCTAGCATGCCCACTCATTCTCTCTCCTTGCAAATAAATAAATAAAATATATTTTTTAAACTAGGGGGGAAAACATTCTTTAGAGATAATTCTTAAGCTGAGTGTGAGGGTAAGTTCCTGGAACCTAGAACTTGGGAGGAAGTCCAGTCTAATGTCATTCTGTGCTATCCAGTGAGATCTTGTCCCCAATCTCAAAAGTTCACTCAGTAACCTATTCCACTTGAGGTAGATGGTACCTGAACACCTAGCATGTCTTCCCTCACCCTCCTGCAAGCCTGGCTGTGGCATGATTAGGCCCCCTTCCTCCATACAAGTGTGGGTAAATTTTAACTTGAGAGCCCAAACTATTCTCTTGTTTGGCCTCTCGGCAAAGAATGTTTTTTCCATATCATCCCTAATCAAACAAAATTTTACTCTCCCAAAATGAATTGTATTCTTCTCATTAGTACACAGACATATATTGAAGTGTATACTCAATTATTATTAGAATTTTGATCATGGTGAATAAGGTTTTGGATGTGGGTTTGTTATGTAGTGTTGTAGTCAGCTCACGGGCCATTGGGATGAACCTTCAAACCAGACATGGTTATGGGATGAAAGGATGTATTGAAGTTACAGGTCCAGGAGAAGTTCCATAATGGTGAAAGAGACTGCCCCCCCCCCCTTTCACAGGTCCAAGCAAAGAGAGAGAAGCCATCAGCAACACCTCACACAACAGGAAACAGGCAGCGGGATGAAAGAAAGATTTTCTTCTCCTTTATATAGCCTTAGGGAAGGGTCTCATAATCCTTTTCCTGACTTGTTGCCCCTGTGGGTCTCAGGAATTTCCTTCCTGCACTCCCTCCCAGGAAGGGATGTTCATTTCTAGCTCCCCTAGGCTTCCTTACATCCTGTCCCCTACTGAGAGAGCTGCCTTCCTATAAACATCCTCAAAGACCCACCCAAGATTACTAACAGGTCAAATTGACAACAAAACTCAACCATCAGATGTAGGTAAGTTCCTTCATGTCTTTGACTTTTATCTCTTGGCTTGACCCTAAGATCTTTACTCTCTGCTGCTTTTCAGAGAAGATTTTCACATCCCTTGTTTTAATGCACAGAAGAAGCCAGTCTGAAACTCCTCTTGTCTTGTCCTCAGCCAGCACAGCCTTGATTCTCAGGGGCCAGGCTTGGTGTTAAACCTATCACTGCAGATAGCTTCTTAATGCTCGCAGCAACCCAGAGGGATGTGTGTTACCATGATTGCCCTGGTACAGATCATGGCAATAGCGAAGAGACTTAAAGCCTTTGCCCGAAGTCACACAGCTGTTAAATACCATTTGATTCCAAATCCCACGCTAGAAGCTTCCCATAAACAAGTTGTACTCTTAAGACGCTAGTACTGAAAAAGAAAAAAAAAAAACATGAGTCAAAACATTAAAATAAGTACATGGTAGCCATGCATGGTTGTGCATGCCTTTAATCCCAGCACTGGGAAGACAGAGGCAGGGGAATCGCCATGAGTTCAAGGCTAGCCAGGGATGACAATAGGTCAGCCTGGGCTAGAGCAAGATTCTACCTCAAAAAAACAAAAATACATACATATGTACATACATACATACATACATAGCAAGATTTTAATGGTTTGGAGGAATAACAAGAATAATAACTAGGAAATTAGGATAGAATAATATGTTTTATTTGAGATATATCTAATCTAGTATATCCTAAATTATTTTGAAGTCTATTCCTTCCTTCTTCCCTTTCTCCCTCCCTCCTTCCCTTCCTACGTAGTTTGGGTTGGCCTTGAATTTATTGTAAATCCTAAATTGACCTTGACCTCACATCATCCTCTTGCCTCTGTCTCTCAAGTGCTGGCATACAGGCATGCTTCATAGACCTGGGTGATCCTGTTTTTTGTATGGGTTTATGCAGTCTTGACCCGAGCCTGGATTAGGATCATGAGCTATGGAAAGTCACACAGCTCAGATGTGGGGGAGTTGGGGTTTGAACCTTGTCTGTACGGCTCTGCTGTTCTCTGCCATCCCTATTGGAATAGGGAAGAGCTCACAGGAACCACATCTCAATGGACAGCTCTAAGTGAGATGTCCTACCCTGTGGGCATTGCTGGCCCATAGCTCTGTGGTTTCCTAGAGGAGAGAATTCCATTTGAGACTATGTATTCTCCTTGAGCTTTTGACCTTGGCCCTGTTATTTCTTCCTGTTCTTTATTGCTACAGTTGTAAAAATAACAAATAGGATTCAATTTCTGGTTCCCAAAGTTACCTGGGTCCCACACTCACGCAGTCAGAGTGACTCCCTAGTAAGATCGTTCTTGAAGAAAGGAGTCCAATCAGCTCATCTCAAGCTCACCGCGCCCTAAGGCCCACAGACAGCAGTGATGGAAAGCAGACTAAAGCAAGTGTCCACCCACTTGGTCATCAGTCTGGGCACACCGACTAAACGTTAGTCAACTTCTTCAACCGTCTTCTAAAATTCATGAGCCCTCTCCAGAGAGCTCAGTTCTGAGTCTTAGATTTTATTTTGGCCTGGTTTGGGCTTCTTTATTTGTGTGTGTGTGTGTGTGTGTGTGTGTGTGTGTGTGTGTGTGTGTGTGTGTGTGTGTGTGTGGTGTATATGTGTTTTTGAATGTGCAAATCCATGTGTGTGCACATGCTTGTGTATGCCAAAGGTCAATTTCCTATATCCTCAGTTTCTCTCTGCCTTATTTTTTTATGTATATTTTATTTATTTATTTGAGAGGGGGATAGACAGAGAGAGTATGGGCTCACCAGGGCCTCCAGCCACTGTAAACAAACTCCAGACAAATGTGCTACCTTGTGCATCTGGCTTTATTACGTGGCTACTGGGGAATCCAACTCAGTTCCTTCTGCTTTGCAGGCAAACACCTTAACTGCTAAGCCATCTCTCCATCCCTCTACTTATTTTTTGAGCCACTGAATGTGGAGCTCACTGATTGTGCTAGACTAGCTGGCCAGCAATCCAAGGGGTCCTCCTGTCTGTCTCTGTCTCCCTAACACTATATGGGTTCTGGGGATCCGAGCTCAGGTCATCATGCTTTCACCACAAGTACTACCCTTGGAGCCATCTGCCCAGTCCTCATTTATGAGGCAGTATTCCCCTTTAAATTCACACCTCTTCATGACCCTGTTATTAGGGGCAGGTGCTTCTGTTTAGTTTAGTTTTTTTTTTTTTTTTCATGTTCTTTAAAGCCATAACCTCTTGGCTAGAGAGATGGCTCAACAGTTAAAGTTACTTGCTTGCAAAGCCTGACAGACCAAGTTCAATTCCCAGTACCCACATGAAGCCAGATGCAGGCAGGGATTTTCTTGTGGCATCTTGATGGCATACACCCCATGTTTAACTGGCACCCCAATATTGAATCAGACTCCTATGGGAAAACTGCAGCTTTTTTTCTGGCCACCCATTTTGCAGGCTTTGAGCTGAAGGCAGGTTGATGTGTTGTGGTGTGATACAAGGTTCTCCTACAGGTGCCAGGGAGACAGGAAAGAGCTGCCTTTGCAGCTCCTGATGCCAAGCCCCACACACACTCTCCAGGGTCTCGGGCTTTGTGTTGGCTGTTTACACAGCTCAGGAACAAGCAGAAACCAAATCTTCCGTCTTGTGTCCAATCCAGTCGAAACCAACCATGCATACTTATGTGTCCGATAATTAGTTGTTGATAACCAGGTTAAATTAAAGCCCAGACCTGCCAGGGGGCGATGAACTAAGCCATTAGTTTCCACTCTCTGTCCAGCTGGGACTGCCTTTTGTAATTTTCATTGCAGAATCCTATAATTTGAAGACTTTTGGAATTATTAGTTAATGGTTATTTTCTTCCCTTTAAAAAATAAGAATCAAAAATCTCAAGGAGAATTGGCTGCTGAACCTCTTAACTGCTCTCATGTTACTCATTTGTGACCTTGGGCTTCTTTCCTTGGCCCTTGCTGTGCCTTGGTTTCTATATGCACACAGTTGGCATGTTAAACATGTGTGCTTCAGGGCTGGGGAAATGGCTCTGTGATAAAAGGTGCTTGCTCTGCAAGCCTCCCCACTGAAGCTCAGTCCCCAGCACCCTTGTAAAGCTGAACGCAAAAAGGCTCCTGTGTCTACAGCAGTGGGATGAGAATCCAAAAGCTCACAGGCCGGCTAGACTGGCCTCCCCATTGGAAAACAATAGGAAAGGCCCTGCTTGCTTGCGTACTTGCTTGCTTTCTTTCTTTCGTTTGTTCGTTCGTTTGTTCATTCATTCATTCTTTCTTATCTGCAAGCAGAGAGAGATAGAAAGAAGAGAGACAGAATGGGCACTGCAAATGAACTCCAGGTGCCTGTGCCACCTTCTGCATGTGGCTATATGTGGGTACTGAGGAATCGAACTCTGGTCCTTAAGCTTTGCAGGCAAGTGCCTTAATGGCTGAGCCATCTCGCCAGCCTTTTTTCTTCTTTTTCCTGCTTTAACAACATGGAAAAAGGGATCAACAGATACTCCAGGGTGTCCTCTGCCCTCTACACTCCATGGCACATGCATGTGCACATACACACACAGTCAGTCAGTAGAGTGCACATGCCATAGAGCTGTGTGAAGCTGGGCATCATGAGAACTGCTTCTGAACACAGCTCCCTGGCTTTGCATTCTGGGCTCAGGGAATTAGGGGCATAATGGGGTCCACTTGGTGAAGCTAATTATCAAGTTAAAGTTTATGCAACTCTGTCAGTACAACCTGCTACATAGATAGATAAGGTGTTATGTAAGTGTTTGGGCATTGGGCTAACTAGGATGAATCTCCAAACCAGGCAGTTATGGGATGAAAGGACTTATTGAAGCTACAGATCCAGGGAAAGTTCCACAATGGCGAAAGAGGCTGGTCCCTTTACAGACTTGTTGGCTTCCTGAGTCTCTGGAATTTCCTTCCTGTACTGCCCACACAGGAGAGGATGCTCACTTCTAGCTTCTCTGACTTCTTTGCATCCTGCCCTCTACTGAGAGGCTGCCTTCCTGTAAACATCCTCAGAGACCCACCCAAGATTACTGAAAATGTCAAGTTGACAACAAACCTTAACCATCACAGGTAGTTTGAATGTATGTTCCCCATAGACTCAGATGCTTTATTAAAACTTGTAACTTGGAACTGGAGAGATGGTGCAGCAGTTGAGGTGCTTGCCTGCAAAGCCTAACGACCCAGGTTCAACTCCCCAGTACCCATGTAAAGCCAGGTGCAAAAAGTTGCACATGCATCTGGGGTTCATTTGCAGCTGCTGGAGGTCCTGGAGTTTCCATTGTCTCTCTTTACTGAGGTAAATAGGTTAGAATAAAATGTATAGGTTAGTCTAATAGGTTCTGAGTTAGGAATGTATGTTTTTATACTTTGGGCCGAAGCAGTTCTAAGGTTCTAAGAACATTCGCAGATAAGACCATATGGAAGCAGGAAGGACCTAGGTTCATATGTGATGTGATAGGGGTTACTTTTTTACTTTATTATAACCCTCTCCATTTAGGGTCTTGGTGTCTGTAATTTCCCATGCCCAGAAAGAGGGTCTTGTTTCTTGTGAAGGGAGAAAGAGGAAGAGAACGTAGGGCCAGTTGTCTAGCCAACATTTTTTGTGAGTTGTAGCTTTTTGGATCTCGGTGTTCAGGTTAGAATTGCCTTCTAACTATTCCAAGGCAAGTTGCCTGTCCTGTGTTTCTAACTACCTGCCTACAGATCGGGCTGACTAGCTCCTAACCTCTATCAATAAGAGAGTGCCCAGAATACAGCAAACCCCAAATAAATGTCTAGTTAAACAAGTTTCTTTCAAAAAGAATTTACAGTTTGAATCATTTAGTATAACTCTTTTCTACTGGGTTTTTACATTATCCCTCAGTTTCCCTAGACCTCTTAAGTCCAGGGGTACATTTGCATAAATGCATCTACTGGCTACTCTACACGAATGGTGGAAGGGATGTGACTCTTGGAAAGAAATGTCCCTCTAGGCACAGTGTTGCGGTCAGCTTTCTAGTTGCTGCGCAGAAAGAACCCAAGCAAAAGCGGCTTGTGGAGGAATGGGTTTGTTTGGCTTACTGACTCGAGGGGAGACTCCATCCTGGCATGGAGGGAAAAAGATGGCATGAGCAGAGGGGTGGACATCACCTCCACCACAGCACTGGAAACAGCAGCAAGAAGGTGTGCCAAATACTGGCAAGGGGAAGCTGCCTTATAACCCCATAAGCCCTCCCCAACAACAGAGCTCTAGCGAGATTGTAATTCCCGAACTGCCATTAGCTGAGGATCGATCATTGAGAACACATTCGTTTGTTTGTGGGGGACACCTGGATCAAACCATGACACACAGAGATATGTCTACATGGTCACTCAGAGCCCTAAAGCCCAATAGCAGTGTCTTGGGAGCTGTCTTAGAAGTCACTAAGGTGCTTAGGCAAACCGTGAGCAGAACTCCAATGGTCTTAAGATATCTCAAGCTTGGATGAGAAGGTCTCAGATTTAAACTCCAATCTACATCACTGGAGATACAAGTGGGAAATAGACCCTTTTCTGATTTGGGAAGGGAAGCGGATAATCTACAGAACCTGCTTGGAAGGATTAGGACAGTGTCCACCCTTCTCCGCTGCATTTATTTCTCTGCCTCAGGGTTTTTGCAATACTGTTCCCACTGCCTAAAATGCCATCTATCCTTCGTCTTTTTTTTTTTTTTTTGCCTCTCCACCTTCAGTTTTCACCTAAATAACCTTTAGTTCGGTCTCCATTTTTTTTAAGCCCCAGTATTAAATACCTGACTTCACATCCCAGCCTAACTTCTCCAGAGCTCTGTGACCTCAGACACCATGCCTTCCTTTCACGTAGTTGCTGTGAGGCCACTGTCTCATCCTGAATATCCTTTCTTCCTATTTTTGGAGCCTGTTTCTAGGGCCATCGTTGTCAAGTTCAGGGATGTGCCTTTGCCAGGTTGCACTAAAACCTGGACGGGTCGTGTGTATCAGTTACTGGTATGACCTGAAGGCAGGAAGGATTGATGTTGGCTCACATTTAGGGTGTCCCTTCCCACCTCAGTGAATCCCCTTGGGAAGCACCCTCACACACACATCCAACTTTTACTTCATACCATCCTTCGTGTTTCTTAACTCAGAATTCACCATCACACTGAATGAAATCCTAATGAAATGTGGCGAACATCTGAACTGCATGGCTCTGTAGGTGCGGGCTTTTTTTTTTTTCCATAATAAGTCTTTCATTTTGTCCCTAAATCTGCCCCACCAATGAACAGTTCAGGGATGGAGAAGGGTTCTCTGGTGAAACAAGGTTTGAGAAAACAAAACCCAGCCCATTTTCTATAGTCCTTCTGAGAACCTTCACCATGCTGAAATGTTGTTTCCTGGGGTGAAGGGGACACAGCCTTGTGGCTCACAGTTGCTCATTAGCAGAACCTGATCTCCTCACAACACACCCTGGGAACCTCTGCTGTGTTCTCTGAGGCCCTCCCATCCCCGGCTGCTGGTGTTTCTCAGGGTCTAAGCAAGCCAAAGCCTCTGGTGGGTACCAGTGAGCCGGGGGCTTTGCCCGTGTGTCTGAGACATATGACTTACCATGTGTTCTTTCCTCCTCTCTCTTCAACCAGAGAAGGAGACCTTCCTGGATCCTTTTGTCCTCCGGGACCTCCTGCCCGCATCCCTCGGGAGCTACTACAGATACACAGGCTCTTTGACCACTCCTCCGTGTAGTGAGATCGTGGAGTGGATTGTCTTCCGGAAGCCTGTTCCCATCTCCTATCATCAGGTATGTGCTCTGCCCACGTGGGCTCTTCATCTTGACTGGTTGTGTTGATTCAACATTGCTAGATATGACTGGCTAGCAGGGTGCTGTAATTCTCTGTTCTTTGTTTTCTTCACTCTTCCCAACAAACATGTCTTTTTTAAAATTTAATCCAAGAAGGGTAAAATAAAAAATTGGGTTTTAAGCTATAAATTAACTAGTATCATTTAAGCATTCATTCCTCAAGAAATAAACAGCTATTCCACAAAACCATGAGATACATATCTAAGCTCTTTTTATGTGTAACTCATGTACTCTTTATGAGCCATCATTTTATAAGGAAAATACAATTTATACCCTTATTTTATAGAGGAAGTCAATAGACACGATAGTAAGCACCTTGTCCAAGTTCACAGTTGTTACTGGAGCCATGGTATCTTCTGTCAAAGTCCTGCTCTGAACACTAAGCCTGCCAGAGTTCAGAAGAGAGATCTATATTTGTGAATAAATAAAATAAAACGTATCTCTGACTCTGCTGTGGGTTAGTCACTTTTAAAAAAAAATATTTAGTTATTTACTTGAAAGCAGAGATACAGAGAGAGAGAAAGAGAGAGAGAGAGAGAGAGAGATAGAGAGAAGGGGAGGAGGGAGAAGGAGGACTATGGGTATGCCAGGGCCTCTAGACACTGCAAACAAACTCCAGATGCATGTGCCACTTTGTGCATCTGGCTTTATATGGGTACTGGGAAATTGAACCCGGGTCCTTAGGCTTTGCAGGCAAACACCTTAACCACTGAACAATCTCTCCAGCCCTCACTCTCTCCTTTTTATTCAGTCCAGGAAACCCAGCCTATGCAATGGTGCCTCTCAGTTACTATGGGTCTTCCCACCTCGATTAACCTAATCTAGAATATTCCTCCTAAGTGATTCTAAATCTTGTGAAGTTAACACTGTTAACCATCAAGGGAGGCTTCTTACCTACCTCTCCTACCATGTGGCCATGGACAAGGGGAAAGTTCTGGAATGATGAGCTAATACCAGTCAGTAGTGGAGGTAGAAACACAGTTGACAAATTCTGATTTTAGTATGTTTCCCTAACCAGCAGTAAGGGGTATAGAATAGGAAGTGGAGGGAAGAGGGTTGGATGGTGTCCAGCTGGGGACTTTTTGAATGTAAGTAGCAGAGGTTATGAATTTAGGCAGCTCTGGGAGGAGTGTTTTAGGGAAGCATCGGGTATTCTGATGAGATGAATCATTTTCTGTGCAAGACCTTTAACCAGCAGGGGAAGCCCAGGACTTTCACTGTCTTGGACCCCATGTGGGCTCATCAGTCTGAGACTCTGTACCCTGGCTTTGATAGATGCTGTGTTTTTACAAAATTCTGCCCCCTATTCTCTCTCAGCCTGTTTTCTTCTGCTTCCGTGGCCCACAATGGCTGTTCTGGTTGCAGATGGATCTTCAAGGTCAAGGGCTGGCTACAGCTCACACAAGTCAAGTCTCCTGTTAAGAAAGAATTCAAGAAGATGGATCTGAGTAGACCCGAGCCAACCAACTGTCTGGCCATCCTTAAATAAGTCACTGGAGTCACGGGGCAGTGTCCCAAGTCCTCTAGTAATTACCTTTCTGGGACTGCTTGGAGCAAGTTCTACAGAAGGAGGTGTGGGCAGGAGAGACCCCTTATCATCCTAGCAAGCGACCCTGGTTCTGGGTTTTTCTGCTCTTAACAGCCATTTTTCTTCAAGGTTCTTTTTCCTTTTCATTCCACTCTGACAGAAAAGGAAGGAACTGTAATTTGGTTTCTGAACAGGACCTGCCAGCCGTAAGGAAATAATGAAATAGAAACAAATTTTCTTCCTAATGATGAAGCCAGCATTGTTTTTATTTTTCAGAAAAAAAAAACTAAGATTTCAGTCCAAATATTTATTCCTGCAAGGTTGAAGAAAAAGTGTTGTTGAAAATTTTTTAAAAAAGGAATTCTTTTTGTCACTTAAGATAAATGTTTCCGCTTCAAAGACTTAAAGGCTTTTTGAGCTAATGAAATGAAATAGTTTGGTTGTGGCCACTGCTTTTTAAAAATGGGGTTTCAGGTACAAGGGAGAGACTAAGGGTTGGCATTTGATTAGCTGGGAGATTTGAAGCCATCAACTCTTCCTAGGAGCTCCAGAAAGCTCACCCAAAGGCCCAGTTGGGGGAGGGGTGGGGCTAGGTAACTGCTGAAGTTCATGGATTGGACCTATTTTGATATTTGGTAACTGGAGCCTTTAAAAGGTGCTTTGTTAATTCTTATGTGCTTTTCCTTTCTGTGCCCAGAGAATAGTGCAGACATTTGCCTTGCACTGCATTTGTCTTGGAAGGTATTGTGTTACAGGGTGCATTCATCTGGGTTCTCTAGAGGGCCAGAACAGATAGAGCGAATCTCTATTATGAAGGGTATTGGCTTCCAGGAGACAGGCTGAGCTGCGCTCTAAGTAGCTATCTGCAGGCTGGTGTCTGAGAAGCTAGCAGCTGCCCAGTCCATGAGGCTCCATGCCTCAATAGTCCCAATGTGATCTAGACAGTTCCTGGAGAGGATGAAAACAGTAGGGTAGATGCACAATGCACGACAGCCAAGCAAGAGGTACTATGGTCTCCTTGAATTCCTTATTCTCGTTTTTAGCATTCCTTCCTTCTCTCCTCTTTCTCTTCCTTTCTCCTCCCTCCCTTTGTCCTTCCCTCCTTCTCCCCACTCTCTCTTTTTTCCTTCCTATCTCTTCCTTCCTCTTTCTTTCTTTCTTTCTTTCTTGCTTGCTTGCTTGCTTTCTTACTTTCTTCTTTTCTTTCCTTTTTTTCTCTTTTCTTTCCGGACATGCTCTCATGTACCCCAGGCTGGCCTCAAACTTCCTAGGTATCAAAGGATAACCTTGAACTCCTGATAATCCTGCCACCACCCTTTCCTGGGTCCAGAGTTTGAGCCCAAGGATTCTTACATGCTAGTAAAGCACTCTGCCTATTGATCTACACCCCCATTCTCCAGAGTTTCTTTATGTTCAGTCTGCATCAGAAGGGCTGCCTACTTTGGAAAAAGCTCTTTACCACTCCCCCAAGTTAATCCTTCCTGGAAACAGCCTCACACAGACCCCCTCTAGAGGTGTGTGTCTTACTTATCCTGTCTTGTGGACAATAGAGGTTTAACTGCCACACCAAGGGAACAAGGAAAAAACTCCTGAATCACATTTCTTGCAGATTTCTTTATTATCCAATTTCAAATAATACTCCACTTTTTGTTGCGTGTGTGTGTGTGTGTGCACATGTATGTGTATTCACGTTTCTGGGTGCACGTGTGTGCAACATACATGTGGAAGCCAGAGGACAATATAAGATGTACTCCTCAGTTGCTCTCTACCTTACTCTTTGAGACAAGGTCTCTCACTTAACTCACAGCTCAGATTTGGTTAGACTAGTCAGCTAAAAAACGCTTGCCTACCATTGCTGAAATTACGGGTGTGTAAATCCATACCTGGCTTTTTACATGTATGCTGGGGATCTGAACTCAGGTCCTTACACTTGCAGGTAATGCATCATCCATTCTTATCCAACCCTGCTTCTCACATCCCTGTCTTGCTCCCTAGAGAGGAAAACAGCTCCTCTTCCTGCATTTGAACTGGACCCTTGCTTCTCTGGGGCCACAGCTGTGTCATCCTCTGGAAAGGAAGGTGGTCACCATCCCAGCCTGACCCTGCCAACCTTCTTTCTGGAGTTAGCACTGAGCGTTCATTACAGAAAGGCCGACTGCCAAGCTTTAAAAGCCAAGTAGTTTAAAATTCCATTTCTGCTTCTAGTAGAAAAAAAAATCATTCCTGGTTCTTCAAATCCTCGTTCCTCTATTTCTTGAAATCCTGTCTCTTCTCTTGTCACTCACTCACCAGTGGGTGCCTTTAAGCAGTGAATGAGGAAATAGTCTCTCATATGATGTGGTGGTCAGCCCAGACTGGACACTTCATGGGATGTGAATTTCCTTGAAGTCTTGCAGGACATCCATGATAAGCTTTTCCCTTTCTTGTTTTATTCTTGTTTGTGGGTTGGATATTCATCTATGCCTTGTGTGATAATCTAGATCACTGACAGTATTTGTCAGTGGAGTCATATGAGGGCTTGGTTGACTAGTAGTCCACATGGTTGATGTATCTCTGCCACAAATCTGCTTTGTCACTTGAACGAAATGGTGACACTCCAATTTGGGTATGGAGGTCAAATGAGCAAGACCAGTGCATGGAGTTTTGATTGTACCGTGTTCGTGATGAGTCCAGTGTACTGGAGCTTGTTTTGTTCTAGAATGGAGATTTCCATCTGACGTTTCCTTATCCACCAGCGACCGTCCCTACAATTATTGCCTCCTATGTGTTTTTGTTTGTTTTTTGTTTCCAGGTTTCACTTAAGCCCAGGGTGATATGGAATTCACTCTGTAGTCCCAGGCTGGCCTCAAACTCATGGTGTTCCTCCTACCTCTGCTTCCCAAGTGCTGGGATTAAAAGTGCATACCCCAGGCCCAGCCTCCCGTGTGTTAATAGATGATATTGCCTCCAAGATTTTCCAGCATAAATTTAACTGTTTGAGGAATGTTTTCAAAAAGGCAATAAATGAGTCTGAATAAGTTTTAGTTTGTTTGCCTTGGATATTTGACTTTTTTCTAGCAGTGAGCTAGACTGTATAGATACTTTTTTTTTGTTTTTTGTTTTTTTTTACAACCTGCTTCTTTAACTGAAGTTATCTCTGCCAGGAAAAAAAAAGAAATTCTGGTAAAGTCTTTTTGAGGTAGGGTCTTGCTCTAGCCCAGCCTACATGGAATTTGCTATGTAGTCTCAGCTGGTCTTGAGTTTAAGGAGATCCTCCTACCTCTACCTCCCAGGTACCGTGATTAAAGGCATGCACCACCATGCCTGGCTTCTGGTCCCACTCTTGCTCTTCTCTTTGGTGCCTCAGTTTCCCCATTCATAAAGACAAATGCATCATAAATATCCCTGTACCCAAAGGGCAGCACTTCCCGGTAGAAATAAAGTAACCCACACACACTGTTTAACTTTAGTAGTCGAGGCTAGGGAGATAGACCTGAGCTCAGTCCCTAGAATCCACATCTAAAAAAAACAGGGGCTGGAAAGATGGCTCAGTAATGTCGGCTTCCTATCCAAGCATGGGGGCCTGAGGGAGAACACCTGAGTTTGCATCTCCAAATTCCCGTAAAGACCTGGCTGTGGCCATGCACTTCCATAACTCTAATCCTATAGGGAGCAGAGCCGGAGCTCCTCAAACAGAGGCTCCATCATGAGGAAAGAACATGTAGGTCAACATTTGAGAAGGAGGCTAGCGAGACCCAGGGAACTACATCAGACCATACACACATGTGTGCATCACACCACATCATAATATACACACACCCCACTCCACCCCCAAAATAATTGGCCATGGTGAGGCATGCCTGTAATTGCAGGCTTGAGGAGGTATAGTGGGGCAAATTCCTGGGATTTGCTGGCCTACTTGATGACTCCAGGCTCCTGAGCGACCCTGGTCTCATCTCAAAAAAACCAAAGAGATGGATGGCCCCTGAAAAATGATACATGAGGTTGTCCTGGGCTGCACACACACTTTCATCCATACACATATGGACATGAGTAGGCACACACATATGTAATAAAAACTTGGCAGCAAACCACGTGTGCTGGCACACGTCTTTAATCCCAGTACTGGGAGGCAGAGGTAGGAGGATTGCTGTAATTTCCATGCCAGCCTGGGCTCCATTGAGTTCCAGGTCAGCCTGCACTAGAGGGAGACCGTACCTTAAACAAAACCCAAATTACTTGGTAGTAGACATGCTGACAGATGTTGTAACAGGTAAATTTAATTTAATTTTCATACAGTTTAACTCGATATTCCAAAATATTATCATTTCAGTGTCAGCTTGCTTGAGGAATAACTGTCTCATAGCTCTATGGTTCATATCAAGTTTCTGGTCCAACACTGCATGAAATGTGCAGTTCACATGATTAAAAATAATTTCTAGGGGCTGGAGAGATGTCTTAGCAGTTAAGACACTTGCCTGCAAAGCCTAAGGACCAGGGTTCATTTCCCTATAATTTCCACATAAAGCCAGGTGCACAAGATGGTGCATGTATCTGGAGTTTTTTGTTTTTTGTTACAGTGGCTAGAAGTCCTAATGTGCCATTCTGTCTCTCTCCCTCTCTCTCTCTCCCTCCCTCCCTCCCTCCCTCCCTCCCTCCCTCTCTCTCTCTCTCTCTCTCTCTCTCTCTCTCTCTCTCTCTCTCTCTCTCTCCAAGTGCCTCTCTCTTTTTTCTTAAGTAAATAAAAATATTCTTAAATTTCAAATGATGGTGCGAGGACCATCATTAACCCAAAAGAGATCGCTTTCATGGTTAATTACTTGAAGACCTTTTCTCTGTGTGGAAGGAAGGCCTGTCTCTAATTGCCTTGGTGCAGCCTAGGAAGGACATGGCCTTGCATTTAGCTGGCTGTTCTCTGCTTGCACGTTTGTGTCTGTAGTTCAGTAAGTAAAACTGAGCATGCTCCAGGCTATCGGGAGTTTAATATTCCATTGTTATTGTCTGTTTAATAAGGAGGTCACAAACCAGGGCCTGCTTGTCCTCCCTGAAATTTACAACGGGACAAGAGTGTCTCCAAGACCCAGTGTTTCTGAATGGTTATACCCGGGTTTGTAGTTGTGTTAATAATGGACTCATTTTGTGTAATTGGTACTGTGTACCCAACTTAAGCAATCATGCAAACTGGCTTGTAATGGTTCATAATTCAATTACTACTGATTTTCTCTCATCTCTCCCCTCAGCTACAGCGGTCCCTCCCCACATCTTGTGGACAAGAGCCACACACGAATGGCATGAAACGATCTCAACTTTCCCTTGATTCAAACTGACAGATTAAAAACTAATTATTCTCTGTAATACTTTTATAATAAAAACTAAGTTGAAATGATTTATACACACTTCTAGCCAACACATTTGCTATTCAAGGTTAAAATTGTTCTTGAAACAGCACCAGTTAAAATGCAATTACAACTCCCCGAGCAGGGATAAAAGAAAAGAAATGTTTTACACGTTAACTTCAAAAGTTAAAAAGTCAATTTAATATTATAGAAATAAAAACTTTCATTTACTTTTTTCATAAATGATAAAGACTTCATTAGTTGAGTAACATAACGATAAATCCAAGTGTGATTATTATATACTTCTGGGGAAGGATGAGGCCAAGAAAAGCCAGGGCTGTGTGAAGTGGAGAGGATTTTTGTTTTTGTCTCTTACCTTGTTTGTACCAAGCTGGGCCACACTTGGTGCCCTTTCAAAACACAAAGGACCATTCTCTCTGCCGTCTCCCTCTCTCTCTCTGCTTGCAAATAAATAAATAAAAATGTTTTTAAAAAACACAAAAGAGACCAAACAGTCTGGCTTACCAGTGTTGGAGTCAGCTAACAGGAATTGTTTAGGGGCATCTACAGTCACTCCAGTTTGTTCTCTGATGGCCTACTTGTCTAGAGAATTGTGCTAAGGGACCATTAACTGACAGGATATATGTCTGAGCACTCAAAAACAGAGTCCCCCTAAACCTGTATTTCCAGGCCTCACATCACCTCTTGGTTCCTGTGTGACCTTGGGTAAGTTACTTATTGTCCCTGGGCCGTTTCTTTCAATAATATACAGCTCACCATCATCATAGCACCAACCTTGTAGGAGTTCTGTGATGATTAACACAATAGAGTATTTTGTTTTGCACTGAAAGAAGTGCTCAGTAAGTGTTCGCTGCTAGTATCAATAAAATAATATTTTGATGTTGTTCTTTTAAGCTAAAAACCAATTTCAAACCAGTACTTTCTGTAAAGTGCTTGACAATGTATCTGGCATACAGTAAGCTTAATATATATATTTTTAAAAATATGTATTTATTTATGAAAGGGAGAGAGAGAGAAATGGGTACACCAGGGCCTCTAGCCACTGCAAATAAATTCCAGACACATGTACCACCTTGTGTATCTGGTTTTACATAAGTACTGGGGAATCAAACCCAGGTCCTTAGGCTTTGCAGGTAAATGTCTTTTCTGCTGATCCATCTCTCTAACCCAATAATATAGTTAATGAGTATAGAGTGCAATGATAATACCACCTTCCTTATAAAAACATTTATAGTGATAATGATTCTTACTGAGTAACTATGATGCCAGGAATTACTTTGAATGTTTTATATATAGGAATTCATTTAAGAGATAGAAAAACCACCGAGGTAGGTAACCCTGTAATCACTATAAGGACACTGAAAGATTAAATAAGGTTACCAGGGCCATATCTTTGTCAAGGACTGTTTCCAAATAGAAGTTTGAACCTGGAAAAGGAGAGAGAGAACTCAGAAGGTGGAAAAGGAGCCCAGGCTATCTGTCGAGGGCAGCATCAGACGGGTTCAGTAGATTAAATCACCATATACGCACACTGCTCAGAGGCTCAGAGAGATGCATGTGTGTCAATTGTCTCATGGCTCCTTCATTGCTCGATGTTGTCACGTTCCACAACCCCAGGGAACACCTTCTCCTTGTGCCTTGGAATTAAACAGAGGAACAGCTTGAGATAAGGGTGAGCCTGAAGTCTCTGTGGAAGCATAGATCAGTAGAGTGCTAGCCCAGGCCATTGCTACTCTCTGTCCCAAGTGAATAGACTCGAGACTGTTCACAATCACAGATAGGTTTCCTCTCTGTGTCCAACCATGACAGTTACCAAAGAGACAGGCCTCTGGAAATTTCCATGACATTCAGAGGAAAGGCAAGATTTTGTGAGCACTACCTCCCTACCCAAGGATGTTGGATAAGCCTGCTATATGCCTTTTTTCTGCTTGAACCCTTTTGTGTGGCTGTCAAGTGTGCTATGATCCAGTTGACAATATAATATCATTCAGGTCATCAGTTCACTCAAAACGTCACATCCTTCCTTCAGAATCTGTGGACAAGTTGAGTTAATGAAAGGGAAGCATCCCAAGCTTTTAAGCCATAGCTTAGCGTTAAACTGTAAGAACAATTTAAGCAAAGGTGTTTTTGTGTTTAATTCATAACCTGCCTCTTTTTGCGGTTATATGATGAATTCTCTCCTGAGGCATCAGAAATCAACTTTTTAGGGCCAAATGCTGAGAAAGACATCCATGGACTTTAGCATTCTGCTGCCGAGTGACCAAGTGTCTTTTCAGGTGTTCTTTTCTGGTAGGTCAGAGATTAGCCAATTTCAAGACAAACTACTGTTTCTTCCAGAAAACTTCCTGCCTGACATTCTATGTGTGGCTGCCCAGTCCATGTTTTAAAAAAAAACTCTCATTCATAACAAAATTCCAAAAGCACTTTTTGTTTAGTCTGTAGACAGCTTTGTAGTTACTTTTGGAATTCTCTCCCTCTCCTTTCACAGTGTTTCTTTATTCATTGAATGTTGTGGTAAACCATTAATAAAGATGCTATTTTCTTCCTCCCCCAAAACACAAATAAACAAACAAACAAACAAATAGATCACCCTGAAAGTGAACAAATCACCTCCCTTTATTCAACTCACCTCACTATGGCTTTTATTTAAGCTAATTTTCTTTTTGGCCTTCTCAGGTCACCGAGACACTGGTCAGCATCTTCTACACACAGGGGCCTTTAATCAAATTACTCCCTAGTTGCTTTTTCTTCAGAGTAAACAGTTCCACTTCCTTCTCTCACAGGTTTTATTCTCTGTCTTTTTAATCATTTTGGTTAGGCTTTCCCTGGACCTTCTCCAGAAATTCTTTGCTAATTCCTTCTGTATAATTGTAGGAACTCATTTCCTCCGAGAAAACCAAAAACCTACTGTCTGTCACCTTTTCTGATGATTTCAGTCACATTTTGGTCATGCTGTCGGTCCACTGAGTCCCACCACTGGGCTGAGGGGATGTTATGCCTGCCTTTAGCTGTGTATAGCTGGATACTTCATATCTGGATAGAACAGACAGTCTAGTTTTTAAAACTTTAAGTAAAGAAAAGGGGCAGGAGAGGGTGGGAAGGAAGGCAGATTTTAAATAGACAGATGGTGTGAGTGATCAGGAGGATTGACTCAGAGAATCACACCAGCATCCTGGCTGCCTGTGCTCCCAGACTAGCCAAAGTAGGTCTGGTTGCTCCAATTAAGGCAAGAAATAGTGTCTTCCTGCTTTGTTTTATCACTACTTTCCTTAATAAGCAGTCAAATTGGAAGGGAGGTGGTTTGAGACGTAAATTTACTTGGCCGAAATCACTCTGCCAACACTGGCTTTCTTTTATCTATGTTTCTGTCCATCTATCTAATCTATCCATCATCTGTTTATCATCTATGCATATCTATCATCTTTTGATTTTACACACTGATATTATCATCCATCTGAAAGGAAGCCTGCCATCCCACCCCCACCCCCACCCTGTGCCTGACCGGAAGCATCCTCCAGTCTCCAGTCTGGCCTTCCTCTCCTAGGACAGACATTCTTGGGTATAATTGGAGGAACTGAACAGGTTGGGGACATCTCACTCCATCTTTCCCTCAAGGAACTGGCATTTTGGGGCATTTCCTATTCAGTCCATTTTTTTGGTGACAAGACGGTCTTGGTAATTTGATGAGGCCAGGTATGACAGCCCGTCACAATGACCTTTCTTAATGATGTGAATATTGAGGGCTGCAGAGATACCCTTTTGATAATGGAAATGTGATGTTGGGGCTCTGGAGTTTTTATCTTTTTCTTGCTTTTCCCTAAAGACTTGCCGGCGCTTTGTGGCTGCCATTTCTTAATATTAATAATAATGATACCTGTTGATCTTTATTATAGGCTGTGCTAAGTGACCCACAGAGATTTGATCGTATCTTATAGTTATCTATGATCTATATCTGTTATCTATATATCTTATCTTATGATATATATATATATCTTAAGATATATAGATAACATATATAAGTTATCTATATATCTTAAGATATATATATATCTTATATATAAGTTATCTATATATCTTATCTATGATAATACAGGGTTTTTTGTTTTGTTTTGTTTTTCAGAAGAGTAAGCTAGTTTTTTAGAGAACTTGATTAATTTGTTAGTGATTACAGTTACCTCCTCATTGCCGGGACCAACACCCAACCAGAAGCAGCTTACTGGATGAAAGGGTTTATTTCAGGCTTATGGATTCCAGGGGAAGCTTCATCATGGAGGAGGAAGCTGGCTCAAGTCATCACACATCCACAGCAGAGAGACAACAGCCAGTACGAGCAAGCAGGAGCTGACTCTGAACACTTTAGGGCTGGACTCAAGCTCCGCCCCCTCCAGTGACACACCTCCTCCAGCAGGGCTCTGTCTGCTGGAGACTAAGTAGGAATTGTAATCAAAAATACCTGAGGCTGTGGTGACACATTCAAACCACCACATTTACACACCTGATAAATGTTCAACTTGGGCAGTTTGACTTAACCATGTGTTGCTTTTACCTTCTCATTGCTGGAACAAAACACGAAGCCAGAAGCAGCTTATGGGTTTATTTCGGGCTTATGGGGTTCTTTTTTGTGGGGGGAGAGTTTCATCATAGTAGAGAAATCATGGCTGACATTTTCATACATGGGGAGCAGTAAGAGTCACCTAGCCCTGGACACACTTTGGGCTGGGCTAATCAACCTCAAGGCCCAGCCTCAAGAACACACCTCCTTCAGCAAGGCTCCACCTCCCAAAGGCTCCACCAGCTGGGAACTAAGCAGGACGCTTTCTCACAAACCCTTGAGGCTGTGGGGGACCTTATACATTCAGAGCGCTGTGTCATATATTTAGCTTTGATTATCTTTGTTACTTGATTCCAAACCCTGCCTGGCATGTCAGAAGAGGCTTGTTATTAAGAATTAAATCACTCAGGGGCTGGAGAGATGGCACAGTGGTTAAGGTGCTTGCTTGCAAAGCTTAAGGACCAGAGTTCAGTACCTATGTAAAGCCAGATGCAAAAGTGGCGCATGTGTCTGGAGTTTTTTTTTTTTTTTTCGTTACAGTAGCTAGAGACCCTAGCATACCCATTTTCTCTCTCTTTCTCTTTCTCTCAAATAAAATATTTTTAAAAGAATTAATCTGACTCAATGGTGTGCTAGGAACTGGGTTTTTGTTTGTTTGCATTGGTTTTTATTTTTATTTTAGGTTGTTTTTTTTTTTTTCCGAAGTAGGTTTTCACTCTAGCCTAGGCTGACCTGGAACTCACTCAGTTGTCCAAGACTAGCCTCAAACTCAAAGCAATCCTCCTACCTCTGCCTTCCTAGTGCTGTGATTAAAGGTGTGCACCACCATGCCTGGCATACAGGAACTGATTTTGAGCATTAGACATGGGAGAAATATTTTTCCCCACCTTGTCCATCAGTCAGGTAGAAACTATTATTATTATGGGAATTAGAGACTCAGAGAAGTGAAGCAACTGTCCTGAGGTCACTCATGAGCTGGAATTCATACCCAGGCATTCATTGTGCATCCAGGACCTACCAGTGTCACCTCGCCATAGATTAAAAGTCTTGCCAGGGAATATTGCAGAAAGACTGAAGGGCTGGAGAGATGGCTCAGCAATTAAGGTGCTTGCCTGCAAAGCCTAACGACCCAGTTCAATTTCCCAGCACCCATATAGAGCCAGGTGCCAAGTTGTAGATGCATCTGAAGTTCAGTTGTAGTGGCTGGAGGCGCTCTCTCTCTCTCTCTCTCTCTCTCTCTCTCTCTCTCTCTCTCTCTCTCTCTCTTTGCAGACAAGTAATTTTTTAAATTAAAAATAAGAAAACACAGGTCAGAAACTCAGGCTCTGAGCTCTCTCTGCCCCTAAGATGGGACTTAGTGGCCAGTAGGAGAATGTAGCCAGGCCAGCCCACTGGCACTGGTTCTAGCCTGGGGCCTCACTGGGTGGTCAGCCTTGGCCTGGGCACCTCCTTCCAGTTGGTACGCTTGTCAGCCATTACATACCGTTTCTAATTGTGGGGTTGTTGTTCTCTCCCTCTCTGGTTCTCTCTTTAGCTGGAGGCTTTTTACTCCATCTTCACCACGGAGCAGCAAGACCATGTGAAGTCGGTGGAGTACCTGCGAAATAACTTCCGACCACAGCAGGCCCTCAATGACAGGCTGGTGTCTAAGTCTGCAGTCCGAGACGCCTGGAACCACGACTTGGCAGACTTCTTAGAAAACCCACTGGGGACAGAAGCCTCCAAAGGTGAGTCTGGAGTGAGTGCCCCACCCTAGAGGAAGATTGCTTATCACAAATTCAAAGTCAGCCAGGAATCCTCGGAGCTGGGTGTTAAAAGATTGTTTCTGTGCAAGTTGTGGGAATAACATTGCAATATATATTGCCCTTTTGAGTAGTAATTCATCAGTTATTTCCTCTATAACTTTATCTTATATTTCCACACTAATTAGTAGTGTCTAAAGCTGTTAAAGAATGTCTTCCTCCCTTTCTCTCTTTTTTCTTCCCTCCCTCTTTTCTCTCTTCATCTCTTCCTCCCTCTCTTCTCTCTCACTCTCTTTCTTTCAAGAAGGGTTGCATTTAGTCCAGGCTGGCCTCAAACCTGCTATGTAGCTAAGGTTGACTTTGAACTTCAGATCCTTCTTCCTCCCTAGAGCCTGGGTTACAAGTATGTACCACCAAGTCTGGTGTGTGAGGTGTTCGGGTGGCCCCAGGGCTTCATGCCTGCTAGGCAAACACTGCCACCTGAGCTACATGTCCAGCCCTATCTTAAGTTTTCGCCATTTTTCTGTTGAGATCAAGATTTTTCTTTGAGGTCAAGCCTGAGGATCTCTGAATTGCTCCCAGGCAACGCGTGTACAGCATTCCTCCTCACATCCACACTGAGCATCCTTACATGAAATGAACACGAGTTCTTCTCCCAGGAGACTAGAATTGTCTCTCCTTTCCTTGTCCTTTAGTTTCAGGTTCTGGGGTTTATCATAATTGGGGACATGGAGCTTGGGAAACCTGGGGAGCAATAAGATGGCCAAAGCAATCTTTGGGAGGGAGAGACAAAAGGGATTTATTCCTTGATGTGAAGAAATGGGTGTTTCCCAGCCCTGTGTTCTTTGGAATTGTGAGCTTGCGTGATGTAGGCAGCTCTTATCCTTTACCCTCTTACCCTTCTTCAGCAGTGGGAGGCTGGTTTTCTTGGTGTACATTATGTGGAGTTTTGCTTCAAGAGTGCCCCGCTCACCTACCTCTGTTTTTATTAGCATATGAACTTTGTGGACCTAGAGGAATGAAATTGAATTCCTCAAATAACTACCTGGATGTGCTCTTTGATGTGAGAATGAGCCTGTTCTCCAGGCTCTTGTATCTGCAAAGGAATTGTAAGAAGGAAGGAAGGAAAGGACTGGCCATGTAGCTTCAGTAGTAAGAACTTACCTAGTGATGTGTGCAGGGATCTGAGTTTGGTTGAGGAGAGAGAGAGAAAGAGACAGAGAGAGAGAGAGAGAGAGAGAGAGAGAGAGAGAGAGAGAGAGAGGCATATGATTCTTGTCTGTGATTCTCTCACAGACCC
Organism: Zapus hudsonius; assembly: GCA_004024765.1. Taxonomy (NCBI): domain Eukaryota; kingdom Metazoa; phylum Chordata; class Mammalia; order Rodentia; family Dipodidae; genus Zapus; species Zapus hudsonius. The sequence continues at coordinate 28,015 of PVHP010004404.1, forward strand.
TCACCTGGCCAGCTACCCTAGGGAAAGACTTGCATCAGGATTCTGGGGTCAACACTGTGTCCGCAGCACACGCTAGAATCCATGGAGATGCAGATGCCTTGGGTTGGCTTGCCATTGAAAACCTCACTTGGCTAACATTTTTTTAACTTAGCTGAAAAGAAATAACTAAACTCAGAAGTTTTTTTCCAGGAGAACTTGGCCCTCTTTAAGGACTCACTGTTTTGTGAGAGATCTGTGCAGTGGATGAGATATTTCTATCAGGTGGAAGAAAGATGTATGATGTAACAATGACATTCCCTGAAGACTGGCCTGAGGGGCAGGGGGAGGGAAACAGAGAAAGAAGAAAGGAAGGGGAAAGCTTAGGGAGAGAGAAAAGAGAAAGTGAAAGCGATAAGGAAAGGGAAGGAGGGAGGAAGGAAGGACAGACAGACACAGGTATTGATCACATGGACACTTGATGAGTTTCCACAAATTAAACACCTGAGCAACAAGTTTTCAGATCAAGATGCTTAACATCCCATAATCAGTCCGTGTGTCGTGTCCCCCCCCCCCCCCCCCCCCCCCCCCCCCCCCCCCCCCCCCCCCCCCCCCCGCATCCTCCCTTCCTTCTTCCCCGTGATCATTGCTGATAAGAAGTCGCTTTGCCTGCTGGCTGTGGCTTGATCTTGGGGTCCTCTGGTGTCCCTCTGTGGCATCTTTGCTGCTCGTTACTTCTGAGTGTGATCTGTGTTGTCGCACGTGATAATAATTTGTCCTTTCTTGTAGGTGAGTTCTATTGTGTGACTATGCCAGAATGTCACCCCTCGCAGTATACGTGATTGCATGGCATACCATTAAGCTTTAGTATTTATGGAAAATTCTTAAGGATGCCTTTTAATGTCTAAAGGTCAGAAAGCCCGGCTGCCGTCTTTAGAGTGTGTGTGTGTGTGTATTTGCTTAAACATTATGAGCTAATCCTCCCAAAGTGGCTGGATGTACCCCTTTGAACTTCTGCCAACAGCCTAGGAAAGATTACTATTTATTTATTCTTTCAATTCTTTCATTTTACTGTGCTTGATAATGAACCCAGACTCTCATGCAAGGGCTCTAGTGAAGCAAACCCCAGTCCTCCTGTTTCTTGACAGCCTTGTAAATCTTTATGCATGATTTACAGGGTTACATTCAGCACATGTACAGTTTGATAACTCACCAGTTTCCCGTTTCACAGCCACCACTGCAGTCCAGCTGAGCACGTTTTCCTGGCCTCAGAAAACGTCTTGCCTTTACGCGTGTTGTCAGCCCCAGGCAACTGTGAGCTGTTCTTGTCTCTCCCCCAAAGTTGGGATTTGTGGATTTGTGCAGGTATTGTCCCTATCTGTTTTAAATAACAGCTTTATTGAGATTTCATCCACATACTATGAAGTTTATTATTGTCACGTGTCCACTTCAGTGGCTTTTAGGATATTTGCAGAGAACTACAACCATCACTACGTCTCCTTCTAGAACATTTTCATTGCGCCACAAGAAACCCTACCCATGTGAGCATATATTCCTCACTCTACCCCCACCCTTTCCCCAGCCCACCCTCTCTTACTCCTTGGCAAACCTACATGTACTTTCTGTCTGCACAGATTTATCTAGTCTGTCCCCAGATCAGAGGCTTTCTTCACTTAAAGGTAATATTTGTAAGATTTGTATGTATGGGAGCATATATCAGACGGAAATGCTACTTTATGTCACTTTAAATACTATAGACATATTGATAAACTGCATTGTGTTGATTTATCATCCATCCCTGGACCTTTTGAGCTGTTTTTGTTTTGATTACTATAACTGATGCTTCTCGGGACATTTGTGTTCTGATTTTTATGTGGGCATGTGGTTAGACAAATCATATCATAGTTCTAGGTCTATAGGTCTATGGTTTGGGGAAGCTGACTTACTATCTTCCACGGTGATGGTGCCTATTTCTATAGTCACCCACCATAGTGCATGAGTCTTCTGTCCTTACCAATGCTTACCATTGCACATCTTTTTTTTTTTTACCATTGCACATCTTTTTACATTTCAGTTTTTAATGTTTTATTTAAGAGAGAAACAGAGGGGTGGACCATATACAGAGAGAGAGAGAGAGAGAGAGAGAGAGAGAGAGAGAGAGAGAGAGAGAATAGGTACACCAGTGCCTCTCGTCTGGCTTTATGTGAGTACTGTGAATCAAACCCAGGTCATCAGGCTTTGCAAGTAATCCCCTTTAACTGCTGAGCCATCTCTTCTGTCCCATCTTTTTTTTCTTCTCTAGCTCAGGCTGACCTGGAATTCACTATGTAGTCTCAGGTTGGCCTCGAACTCTCGACAATCCTACCTCTACCTCCCTGAGTGCTTGGATTAAAGTTGTGTACCGCCTCGCCCAGCAGACCCCCCCCCCATCGTTTTTATTTTAGCCGCATTGCTGAAGATGAAGTGGTTTCCCTCTGTGATTTTGGTTCCTGTTTCCTTAGTAACTATGGATTGGCCCCTTTTGGGTAAGTTCACGTCACAGAGCTCTACTTGACCCAATGCTGCTCTGGTTTACACTCATCAGCTCTGCTGATAGCAGATACCCACAGATGCCAACCAAACCACAGATGCCAACCAGCACCACAGGCAGCCAAGGAGGTCAAGTGGTGATCTATGAGGGACGGGTAGGAAAGAGCAATGTAAAGACAGAGTCTTTTCCTGTCACCAGTCTGTAAAAATTAAGATTCAGAAAGAGCCAGGGTGGTTTTCTGTAATCTTTTGATGGTTCGTAGCGAACCAAGCTTGTCTGATTGGGCATTCTCGAGTAGCTTCTTGTTGGTCATGTTCAGTCCTGAAGAAAGCAATGATGTTTGATGTATTGCTTGTGCTATTGTCACAGAGGAAAAACAAATAAATTAATTATGGAAGGCAAGAGTCATCCATCCCTAAACTTTTTTGGTTAAGGGCCAGATAGTAAATATTCTTTTGGCTCTGCAGCCCATATGACTTCTGTTACAACTTCTCAAGTCTTCCCCTGAGGCCTGAAGGCAGCCAAAGAAGTTAAGAAAATGAATAAGTATAGAAAATTTCCTCCAATAAATCTTTATTTACTCAAATAGATCCAGAACAGATTTGGCCTGAGAACTTGGTTTGGACCCTTGCACCAGGGGACGCCTCTGGTGCAATGTTGGAGAAATCAGACCTGTTTTAAGGCGGGGCCTGGTGATGCAGCTCAGTGTGAGAACATGTGTTTAGAACACATGAGGCCTGGGGCTCCACCCCCACCTCCAAATCATGGTAGTGACCTTGACTGTGAACTGTTTGTTTTTGCTTTGACTTTCTAATTAGAAGATTGATTAGCTTGGTAACAGGCATCAGCACAGGTCATCTCTCCCATCAGAGACCTCCAGATAGTCTCACCAGTCCCAGTTCCCTGGATCTTTAAGCACTGTTTGGGCACCTTCTGAATACACCCTATTCTGCTCCCTGTCGACAGGATGGGCTGTACTGGGAGGGAGAAAAATGCCTATCAGTGCCAAGCCCAAGAGGCATGGTACACCCAAGACAGCAAAGAGAAAGGAAGAAACCATCACCCTCACCCTGTATTGTTGCCGAAGAAAGACATAATGGATGTCATCCACTAAAAATATATATATATAGCGCCTTAGTTCCAGTAAATGGAAACGACATTTAGGTTCAGTGGATGTTCCAGAGACATCCATCCAATTTGCCTCTCTGTCCTTTGTCAGTAAATAACTCGGACAGACTTGAGGGTTTAATGGGCTGTCATTTCATCTGTTCTGCAAACCATCATGGACACATGGAAGAGCATCCCGTGATTAAGCCCCGAATACTGTCTGTTGTGAAGACTTTTTGGAACAGTGATAGGAGGAAAATAACTTTGCTTCCCACAACGTGAAACATGCAGTTTATTAATTTAATGAAACCTTTTCAGCCCACAATGGAATCCGGACCACTTGATCTGATCATTTGGTTTGATAGCTTAATTAAAGTGACACCAGCAGAGGATCAGGGACATGGGCCTTCTGTGTACCTTTCCGGCTCCTAAGCCAGAACTGGGTTTTTAGAAAGTGGGTTTTGTTTCTTTGGGTTGGGGAGGCTCTCTCTCTTCATCTACCCTCTCGATGCTGAGTAAATGAAAATGCCTCAGTAACTAGCCCCCTTTAAATCAGAATCCATTGAGGAAAAACATGACTTTTTTTATAAAGAGAAGGCACATCCTATTGCTATAACCCGCTTTGGTTAGGAACAGTTAGTTTCATAGGACACATACTCCTGATGGAAAGCCTCGGTAACTAGCCCCCTTTAAATCAGAATCCATTGAGGAAAAGCGTGACTTATTTTTTTCACTGAAATGAGCAAACAAAAAAAAAAGCATATCCATGATTGCTTTAAAGAGAGTCTGACATTGAAATCATGGTTTTCTGCTATTTTGGGGGAGAAATTATTAGTGTTGTTCTATTTTCGGTTTAATCATCTCCACTCGCCACGTTAATGAGCTTGAACTACTCGGTCATATTTAAAAGAAGCTCAGATATGAACTTTCATTCCTTTGTAGGCAGTTTCCCTTCCCAGAACATCTTCTAAAAAAAATTGTTGTGTGGCTTTCAGAAATTTCTAGAGCCAGAACATGCTAAGAGTGAAATCATATTTTTCATGCAGCCCTTTAGAGAATTGTTGATTTAACTCACTTCCTTCAGAAATAACTTGTATTTGCTATTATTTTTAATGATGAAAATAGATAAAATGAAGGCAGAATCTAGGCCCAATTTCAAAACTCAGAACATCCTTGGATGAGACATTTTAAAATCTTTGGACAGCCCCCCATGACTCTTATAACTGTTTAAGAATTGGTCTTGTTTACCTTTGATTGCTTGGCATACATTAGTGTGTTGCAGACATTTAGTATTTACTTTGCTATAGAAAATACCCGAGAGTGGATAATTTGTAAAGATAAAGAGATTTATTTGGGTTCAGGTTCTAGAGGCTGGGAAGATGATCACATCTCATGGTAGTTCAACTTATGGCAGAAAATCAACAAGTGTGCTGGAGAGATTGTTCAGTGGTTAAGGCACTTGCCTGCAAAGCCTAAAGACCTGGGTTCAGTTCCCCAGTAACCATGTAAAGCCAAAGTGGTGCTGCATCTGGAGTTCAATTGCAGTGGCAAGAGGCCATGGTCCTCCCATTTTCTCTTTCTTTCTCTCTCTCTCTTTCTGTTTGCAATTAAAATGAATAAATAGGCAAATAAAAAGTAATCAAGCAAGTGTGGAGGAGGGAGAGAGAGCTAAGAGCCCAGCTCTCTTGAAAACTAGTCTTCCTTACTGAGGATAGAACCTCTGACAGCACCATTATGTGTGATGTCAGCAGTGGGGGTGGGGCATGCCACCACATGAGTATTGGAGTTAAAAGATACTCAAACCACAGCAAGCACTGCTGAGCCTTTTGCCTTACATTTAGTGACCAGCAGCTTTTTTTCTGCACCAGGCATCTGCCCCTGCCTTTGACAAGGTTATTGACTAGAGAAGCCAGCCTTGAAGCCCTGTGGCTTTAAAAAAAGAAAAAAGAAACCCACCAGGAAAAGGTTTTGCCAGATGCCATGCCATGACATTCACAATGCTTGATTTAATTCTCCAAATGACTTGAGCCAGGGCTCTGTTCGCTCATCACATACTCGGTGAACACTTGTGCTGTGAACAGGTCTAGGTAATAGAAGTCAGTAAGTGTCATGGTGTTTACATTGTAAAGGGAAGACACATCCAGCAAGAACCTGCATGCTTAAGTATTGCTTAAGGAAATAAAGTTATATGCTCAGGACTGGGGGAGGCGAGGTGAGGTGGAGGAGCTTTCAGATAGAAAGATCTTTTGCAAAGACCCCAGGGCATAGGAAAGAGAGAGCAAGATCAGAGAGGAAGCTGGGAGAGCTGGACAATAGCCAAGGCTGGCAAAGTGATTTTTTTGGTGAGGTGTGACCGTAGTGTTCCTATAACAGTGGGAAGGAAGCCTTTAGATGGGGTGACACAGTTCTGTGGAGCGACCCGAACAGATATGTAAACCCATCACATGGGTTGTCAAACCCTGCAGGAGGCTGCTGGGAAAACCACCAGGCTAGGTAGAGATGATCGTGGTATAGATAGAAGTGACCAGTTAGGGCTGGGCAGTGGGAGCCTCCAAATGAGCTATCCTAAGCATGCGGATGGAGGACAGATGGGTTCAGCAGAGACACGTGCAGTGTTGGAGTGCTGTGCAGCAGGAGACAGGTCTGACACTCATGGAGCGGGTGCTCAGCCTGGAGGAGTTGAAGCAGAGGTAGAACAAGAGACGGAGACCCTCAGTCTGGATGCGGCGTGCTTCCTGTCAGCTTTTGTCTCTTTTTTGCCAACTTCTTTTTCGTCTTCTATACAGAGTTACCCAGGCCCTGTCACAGAGTCAGCCACTACTCAGCTAGCACCTCACTTCACCTGGGCTGTGGAGTTTCTAAACCAAGTTTCTTGTATATCCTTGAACCAGCCAGGCCACCAGTACCTGGTAGCAGGCTCCAATCTTAGGTCAACCATTTATTCTTGTCTTGGTACCTGAGTATCCATATTCTTATCTCTGAAGTGGAAATAACAATCCGACACACCCCTTCTCAGACTGTGGCCTTTAAAATGTGACATTCTCCAGGGCTGACTGTACAAGTCCCAAGACATGGAAACTCCTGTGCAGATAATTGGCCTTTCTTGTCTGTGGGTCAGCAAGGACTTCTGTATATGGTCAGGGCAGCCTGTTCTCTCAGACACAGACACTGGAGAATGCATTTCAGAAGAAGGGGCTGTGCATCCTGGGAGAAGTGTGGATGGGGCTGGGCTGGAAAACCCAGGATTAGTGATGTGTCCATTATCTTCTTGTTGCTGGGACAAAATACCTGACCAAAATCAGTTGAAGGGAGGGAGGGTTTATTTCAGTTCACAGTTCCAGGCCGCAGTCCATCATGGTGGGGAAGGCGTGGTGGCAGGAGCTCTGGGCAGCTGGTCACATTCAGCACAGTGAGGAAGGAAGCAAAGTGGTGAATGCAGCTCCTCAGACAGCTCTCTCCTTTTCCTACAGCCCAGGACCCCAGCCCATAGTTAAGGTGAATCTTCCCACCTCAATTAGCCTATGTAAGAAAACCCTCGAGGCATGCTCAGAGACTACCCTAATCTGCATACTCCCTCAGGTGATTCCAGGTCCTGGAGGTTGTCACTCACTTTAAGCCATCATGGGGTCTTGATGATTTCATGTCACTTCCCTTGGCATTCCCTGCCTCACACTGCTAGCCATGCCCTAGTCCAAGCTTGGTCCTCCTGTGTACCTAACTAACCCTCCTATGCCTTCATAACTCTGCCTAAGGCTTTCTGCCTTGGCCTGGCCTCTTGTCAGGACATTAATACTTTCCTCCATAGCCCTTGCCACTGCTGGAATTTGTGTTCTAATATCTGGCTCCCCACCTACCCCACCACCTCCATGTTAGGAAGGCTCTAGGTCTCTGTATGTTTTGGAGAGAGGATCTTCGTTCACTTCTCAACAAATAAATGGATGGAAGGATGGATGATGGGTGAGTGACTGGTGGCCAGAAATCAAAGACTCTTGGCTACATATTAGCCTAATAAGGGTATTTGCCATCTAGCCAGGATAGGAAGGAAGGAAGGAAGGAAGGAAGGAAGGAAGGAAGGAAGGAAGGAAGGAAGGAAGGAGGAAGGAAGGAAGGAAGGAAGGAAGGAAGGAAGGAAGGAAGGAAGGAAGGAAGGAAGGAAGGAAGGAAGGAAGGAAGGAAGGAAGGAAGGAAGGCTTTTATGGGGAGAGCATTACCATGCATTTACAGTAGGAATCCACACCCATCCCCATACAGAGAGGCCCCTGGTATTTGGGAAGCCTTCTTCCACTTTGACCAGAATCCACTTTGGATGGAAGAATTCATTTCAAAACAAGCACAAAGACGGGGTTCTTCACACTGTCCAAAGGCCAGCATAACAGCAGAGAAAGGAGTCACCGAGAGTGGTGGGCACTGGCTGGTGTCAGAATGTTCTGGAAAACCTGTGCCACGTCTACCTGGGAGCCACTGAGCTGATCCTGGCAGCTGGCGCCAGGGTCTGTCAATCGTTTTCACACCATATAAATATTACCTGATTACTTAATCCTGTCTGTCTCCAGGCAGGTAGGCAGAGTTTGATCTCCAAGGCCAGTTTAGCAAGCCTCTTATAGTTTCTGCTTGTCTCTGCTCCCCAGAAAGAAAGGGAAAAAAAATCTGACATTGGTGTGTGTGTGTGTGTATGGTGCTTGTGAACAGTAGATTAATAAAGGCCAGCAGTCTCCTTCCCTCCAAAGCTGCACACTTCCTGTCCAGTTAACTAGCTCTCACAGCTCCAGAACCCTGGGGTCCTGAGATATTTGCAGCCTCTCTTCTGAGCCACAGTGGGGAACTGAGCTGGGAGACAAGGCAATTTCTCCCCACCATTCTTCATGCCAATTATTCCTCACTTCAGGGTGGTTGGAGATACTGTTCTTTACTGACCTGTCCAGGAACATGGACAGGACCACCGCCTTCTCATGGCACAAGAAGGTGGCCGTGGAGGGCAGAGGAGAGCCACGAAGGCACCCTGGGGGAGCCTGGCAGGAGGTTCTGCAGGCATCCTTGGCTCTGCTTACCTGCCAGTGCCCCATGGGGGGCTCTTAATTGGCTTTGATTCCAGGGCACTGGCTACTGTAGATCCCCTCCCCTGCCGAGCAGGTACGTGCCAAATGCTGTCAGGTGGTATCATCAAGCTCTGCCCCTGTGCTTCCTGGGTCGGCAGCAGGGGAGGTTTCCCCAACAGAGGCCTCCTTGCATGAGGCTGACCTTGAGAGGAGCTTATATTGTAGGGAGGACTTGTTTCAGCAGGGTGAATACCCGAAGCTACACTCATTGTACTTCCCCCAGAGTTCGTATCACAGCGTGCCAAGGAACTTAGTGAGCATTTTCTTCATCACACACATTTATTTATATCAGACGAAGTTCAGAGGATTTGGGAATGGGATAGGAGAAAGTAGCCCATACCTTAATTAAAGGAAATGAGAAGTTACAGAGATCTCCAGCTACTAGTTGGAGAGAGCACGTGGGAGAGATTTTAGCAAAATCTGTGCTGGTCAGCCAAACAAGCAGGAGAAGGAAAGATAACAGAGGGCTCCCATCATGAGGAAAAAGGTTCATGTGGGAAAAAATCCTGAGCCCACCCCACCACCACAGCCAATAGGCTGTGGTGAGGGAAGACCTTACCCAGGTCCTGGAGATTTAGAGGTCCTTCTTCTAGAAAGCCATATGGGGGAGAGAGAGTTGGATGTTATTTCAGTGACTTACATGACCTGGGCCAGGTAAGTCAGAGAGACAGCTGGTTGGTCCATACCTGAACAAACACTTTCAGAATCTAGGTTTGAACTCAGAGACACCTCCCACTCAGAGGGAGGGTGTCAGGCATGGAATCTGTGGAACTTGCCTGAAAGATGAGTTAACTGTCACAGTGGGATCTCTAAGCATGTGGACCCGCCTGCCAGAGGCAGCCTTGAGGCAAGAGGAACCTAGTCTCTTCCGTATGCTAAATTAGTTATTTACAATGGGGACATCTCATCTAGAGGGCATTGCCCATTCCTAGCCTGGCCTGGTTGTATTAGCTGCGATCAAATAGTTGATGAGGGAGGAAGGAAAGAAGGAACGAAGGTTGGAAGGAAGGAAGGGAGGGAGGAAGGAAAGAAGAAACGAAGGTTGGAAGGAAGGAGGGAGGGAGGGAGGGAGGGAGGGAGGGAGGAAGGTTGGTTGGTTTATTTCTGTTTATTGGTTGAGGTTTCCATCGTGGTGGGGAAGGCACAGTGGCAGGAGTTTGAGGTCACCTTCAGTCCCCAGCGAGGAAGCAGACAGATGAAGAAGGCAGATAATGTGGGTCTTCCCCTCAGTTAACCTGACCTAGAAACTTCGTCACAGATGTTCCCGAGACTGGTTTCCCTGAAAACCTTGTCAAGGTTGTCCTGTCTCATTCCTGACTCCCCTTGATCAAGCTATAGGGGACACCCTGAAACCATACCACAGAGGGCCACCATCCTTACCAAATGCCACACATGAGTTTTGAGATGACAGAACTAAAGATGAGCAAGTATGGCAGGTGGTTCCAGAGGCCGGACATGCCCCTTCAGTATGAAAGGAATCAAGACCATTGCTAAGAGTAAATTATTTAAGTAGCAAATAACTGAGGTCAGGCTGGAGAGATGGCTCAGCAGTTAAGGTACTTGCCTGCAAAGCCTAAGGACCCAGGTTTGATTCCCCAGTACCCATATAAGCCATATGCACCAGGTGGCACATGTGTCTGGAGTTTGTTTGCAGTTGCTAGAAGCCCCAGGCATGCTCATTCTCTCTCTAATAAAATAAATAAAACAATTTAAATAAATGTTTTATTTTAAATAAATAAAACCACACACCTAAGGGAATTAAGATCATCCAAAGTAACGTTTAATTGAACGCCTATCTCAGCCTATCGATAGGGGTCACTAGTTGCTTGCTTGTCTGTTTAGATGGCTTTTATAAAGCCTGCTCATGGGCTCTTAGCTCTTCAAGGGTGTGTACATCTCAGACAGGCATTATCCAGGGTACCTTTAGGGCTCTATTTTAAGTGGCATGGCAGTAAGAAATAGGAACTTAACTGAAGGAAACCCCACTGCGGCGGCATTTTCTGTCTGTGGTCCACAGCCTGGTCTCTGGTACAGAACCCCACAGGCCCAGTCTACAGCCAGGAAACTTAGAGGTGGGGGAAGCCAAGAAGGATGCTTGCTTAAGGTGGGGGTCAGCCCTCTTCTGTATTGGCAAGGGGACAGAGTATGTTCAAGGGAAGGGGACGGAAGAGTCCCAGGGTGCCTGAAATTGAGTCCAGCTTGGAAGATGCATCATCGTGACCTTGGCCACCTCTAATAGTGCATGTAACAGCACTTCCTACACAGGATGTGGGCACCTCCCATGGTCTTTAGGTCTCGGAGGAAGAGAGACATCATGAAAAAAACAAGCAAACAAAAAACAGTCACCAGAGAGGCAGGAAACGTCACAAGAGGTTCTGGCAAGATGAAGGTTGGCCCCACCTTCCCTGGCTGCCTGTTTGCTGAACTTGGAGTCCTTTTCCATGCTCAGGAAGGACACTTTTCAAGTCTGCTGGTCACCAAGGTCACACTGCCAGCCAGGAGGGTCTCACACTCACTTGTTAATTGAGAAATTGGATTAGAGTTTGGGGCTGTTGTAGAACTTCCACAGGTGCCAAGGCTCAGGAGGGTGGAGGTTGTCCTGGGGCTTTGCAGAATGTAACCAGTGTGTCCCCTGTCAGAAGGGAGCCACCCAGCCCAAAGAGACCCACCAGGAAGGACCCAAACCTCCATCTTTGTACACCTACCTACTGTTCAGACCTCAGTTCAGCCTCATTTCTTCACATGTCTCCCCCCTTCCTCTGACCCTTTAAACCTAGATCCAGGTTCCTTATTAAACTTTTCTCTTTTTTTTTTTAAAAAAAAAAAAAAAAACTTTTTTTGAAAACGTCTTCAAGTACAGATAGTATACCATGATCCTAGTCTCCTATGATCCCCACGTCCCCCTTCACTGAACCCCTTTTTTCTAATTAGACTCTCTTCTGTTTTGATGTCATTGTCATATAAAACTCATTGAACTTTTCTATAGAACACTGTAATATCTTTAAAAGCATGGACTAAGCGTACTCAATCCTAAGGGTTCTAGGGACCCCTTTAGCCATCCAGGGGATTCCATTCACCCCTTATATACTTCATTTTAGGTGCATACAGTCAAAGAGAATTGATTGTTTAGGAAGCTAGTTATATTCAGAAATTATCAAAATATTCGAAAATTGTAGCATATGACTTTTTCTGCTTTCTGGGGAATGCATTAACTTGCAGGCTGGGGCAGCTTCTGTGATGTCACACTAGTCCAGCTATATGTTTACTTTGCTAGAGACTGGTGAAAAGGACAGCATCCTTTTGTGACTGTCCGAGGGGATAAATGTTTATGAATTCTCTCCAGAGCCCATGTCAGAACTTGGGTTCAGTGGCTGTCCTTTCCTCACTAGACATGGTGACAGGGAGTACAGGGGCCACGCCGGCCTGGCTTGCAGTAAGGCAAGTGTTCTGTGGCCATCAGCAGGATCTGTCCCTCAGAGCACACTTCCTGTGGGTCAGCAAGCTATGGCATGTCTCAGGTGTTAACTCACAGCGCATTTCTGGTCAGTTAGCATGCTACTGTGCAACTTAGGTGTTTATCCAACAAGTTATTTATTTATCATATAAGAGAGAGGCAGAGAAAATGGGTATGGGTGTGCCAGGGTCTCCTGATGTATGTGTCACTTTGTGCATCTGGCTTTTTGTAGGTAGTGGGGAATCGAACCTGAGCTGTCAGGCTTTGCATGCAGGTACCTTTAACCACTGAGCCACACTCCTGATGCTGCAGGATTGACCCATGGCACCTGTGTGGGTTGGCGTTCATCCTCTAAACCACTTGAGTAGCCCTCCTAAAATGCTTTCTTTTAAAAAAATTATTTGCAACAGAGAGAATAACCCAGGGCCTCTGGCCACTGCAAATGAACTTCAGAAGCACGTGTGCCACTTTGTGCATCTGGCTTTACATGGGCACTGGGGAATTGAACCAGGGTCGTTAGGCTTTGCAGGCAAGCACCTGAACCACTGAGCCATCTCTCCAGCCCCCTCCTGACATGTTCATAACCATCATGCAGACAGAAAGGAGACAGGGACCACACACATGCCTGCTCTCTCACCCCTCGCCCAGGTACAGAATTGGATACACCTTATGCTGATTGTGAACACTCCTATTCCGTGCTCTGGGCCTCCCCCAGGGACTTGATCTCTCTGGACCCTGGTTTCCCTCGCTTGAATGAAGAAGGTAGCTGAATGCACCTCTTGGTTTCAGTCATTATGTGTATGGACCATTGAAATGAACGTCCCCAGAGTCAGGCCTTATGCACGGTGCTCTTGGTAATTGGCAGCTCTCACTTCATAGTCATTGTAAATGGAAAATACGGATCATGCCAGAGCTAGGTCCTGCAGTCCCTGGTCCCTGAACCTTCCTCAAAGCAGTTTACCCTTCACAAGCTCTTGGCCAAGGCCTAGGCTGGGGAAGGAGATACCCTGGAGCATCAAGATTTGATTGTTCTAGTCCTACCTGACCCGCTGCAGGAGACTTTACCAAGTTTCCTTATTTACCAAGACCTCTCTGATACAACCTTTGAAAGAGATTCCTTCCCTGAGGCCAGGTCTTTGGAAAGTTCCTACATCAAGGATTCCTGAGCCCTGTTGGGGACATAGTGAAATGATGGACGTTTCAGCAGGCTGGACTAGGCTTTGCCCCGTGACTGTTCTCTCTTGCCTTTCCAAGGACATAGAGGGTCGAGAGAGATGGCTCAGCAATTAAGGTGCTTGCCTGCAAAGCCTAATGACCCAGGTTCAATTTCCCTGTACCCATGTAAAGCCAGATGCACAAAGTAGTGCGTGTGTCTGAAGTTTGTTTGCAGTGGCTAGAGGCCCTTGGCATGCCCGTTCATATTCTCTCTCTCTGCTTACAAATAAATCATTCATATATATATATATATATATATATATATATATATATATATATATATTATATTTATACATGGTTAAGAACAAGGACATACATTTCCCCATCTTGGCTAGGCCTCCAGAGTAATCCTCTCCCAGCTGTTCTTGACCAGATCAAGCTGGTCTCTCTACCACCACCTAGTGTGTTTGGTGTTGCATCTGTCCTCCCTCCCAGCAGTGGGTCCCTGCCTGCCCATGGCTCTGTGCAGAAGAAAGCCTGTGTCAAAGTGCTGTAGGGCAGCACTCTGTGTCTGATACCCGATCAGCAGTTTCCAGGTACCTCGGATGTGAAGCTGAGTGGGCGGGATGGGAAGGCATCCCTGGAACAACCTTGAACTCTAATAGTAACGTCACGTGGGGATCACACTGCCTTTCATCTAGCAGATCACAATAACTCATATAGCGAAAACTCAAAATAAGGAGAGGTGAGGTCAGGGAGACTTCACTGACCTGTGGACCAATGAGGAAATATTCTTGACTTTGGTGTGGAATCAGAGGGCCCTTGGGTGCTCTGTGAGAAGCCTCTTCATTGTTTAAGGAACACTAGAATCATACTTAAAGGTTGTTCTGAGTGAAAGTCACACCACTGTGGGCCCTTGAATGTGCCCAGGAAGGGAGACCCACATCCTATGGTTTGTGTGTGGTGTTGCATCACGGTCACCCCAGTCCCATGAGGATAGCATGGCCTCCACAGATGAGGAGACGGGCGGTTTGAGTCCAGTGCCCACCTTTTGTACACTGGCATTCTCAAACCCATCCAGAAAACCCTGAAGTATTCCTTTGACAGCTTTCTTCCTGGGCTTGGGAGGGAGGGGGCATTGGAAGAGAGTTGTCACCCCTCCATAAATAAACCAGCAGAACCCCTGGTCCCAGCCTCAGCATTTGTTAGCTATGTATGGATGCATTTGTGAGTATCAACCACCCTAGACACTGAGTTAAAGGGTGCAGACAGGCTCTCCTTGCAAACCTAAGACCCTAAATGTGGCCCCAGGAGTAAACAGAGCGGCATCGATGGGAACTCACCTCCATGGTACCAGCAAAGAACCCCTTTGTCTTGCTCTGACAGTGAAATCCCAGTCTGTGCCCAGACCAGCATCAAGGGCTTGGTTCTTTCCTTAAAGGTATCCACCGCTTAGGCAGAGGCACAGAGGTAGACAGATGATGTGGGGTGGGGACATGGGGGCAAAGGGACTGCACGACAGCCTGACAACAGTGGGTGAGCTGACAGGGGCCTCTGGACCACTGATGACCAAGGATGTCACTCTGCCCGCTTCATGACACCCATGGTCATGAACTCAAGGCTGCAGAGCAAGATGGAAAAGGTGCCAGCCTCCGAGGTCCTTCCCTCCAGGGTGGGAGGTTAATTGTTCCAGTTGGGTCGTAAGTTCTAGAAAGCGCCCAAGCTCCGTGGAGGAAGGAGCCTGGCTGTCAGGCTGTGCTAGGGGCTGCATTCAGTGCTCAGACACACCTCCATTGTTAGATAACAGTTTGGTCTCCCTGTGACATTTCAGGCCTAAACCGAGAAGAGTTTGAGTGTCTTTAATTACTGAGCAAAGATCCCCTTTGAGACCTATGGCGGTCATACAAAGATGAGTGTTAATGTCGGTAATTTCTGAGTACAGACACATTAATTTTATTTATTGCCTGTGCTCCTCTGTACTTTGAAGGTAGACATTGGAAGAGATCACATGACTCACAAAGTAGAAAATACTTCTTAGCTGGCCCTTTGCCTGCCCGCTTCTGTCCTGTGTCTTTCTAATGCTAAGCAAAGGCCTCCTTCACCTCAGGGTCACTGTGCCCAAACTCTCGCTGTTCAGGACGGAGGCAACAGAGAGCTTTAGAGACATTTATGCTCAAACTGTGATGTTCTTAGGTTGAGAATGGATTGGATGGGTTGAGGGGGGAGAGGGGAGGCCAAGATATTGACTAAAACCCACCAGGGGTGTTAGCTAGATCTTACAGTATATTCTTGCTTGTTTATTTGAAGACCAGGTCTCACTGTGTTGCCTACCCTGGCCTCAAACCTGAGAGTCCCCTTGCCTCCTGACATGAACCAGCATTCCCAGCTCCTAAACTTTACAACAAGTTCTATATAATCTTTTTTTCCATACACACAGTGAACTAGGTCGAAACCTACAATTTTTTATGATTGTTGGCTATAGTTACACTGACCTATGGGGTAATGGTTTTTCTTTGTAATTTCTTCCTTTTTATACTATATGTCATTTTAAAAAATCAGTCAAATCTGTACAGAAAAGCCTAGTGATCTTCATTTTTTAAAAAATGAGTATTTTTGCAGCCACACGTGGGTGCTTAGATTATTTTCTGTGGTTGTGATGGTCTACTAGAGAGAGATACCCTCACAGACATCTCTCTACTAATTGGAGCAAGAGGTGATAACTTAAAAATGTGATCTGGGAGGTGTAAAAGTTAGGCAATCAATGAGAGAAGCTAGAACGAGAGAATATTCCCAATCTATGAATCTTCTTGGCTGACTACTGGTATGAAGAGAGATGAGGGTATGCACCTTTTCTGATCGCTGCCCCCCTCAACACCCACACTCACACGGTGTGCTGTTTTAACATAACCTTAGTGAATGGGCTGTTTAAAAGCAGTCGCTTGGTGCCACCTAGTGTTGGTGCTCTGTCATGCCACCTTCGGCTGGAAGCGTCCTTGGATTCTTTCTGCTCTGATGGCATTTGGTGGCAGTGCCAGGGGTCTAGCCCGGGACACTGAGAATGCCTCATTAATTTATTTACCACTTCCTGTCACACAACGCGCATCTCCCACAGAGCTCAAGGAGATACCCCACCCGTCAACCCCAGACTGCTTTTGTCCTGTGCTGTGGCCAGTGACTCCTCAGGCTGCCTTGGGCTTGGGGTTTTCGTGGGGGTCATAGGGTGTCTTGACATGCAGTTGTACCAGGGTGCAGTTCCCAAGTCTTTCTGCCCTGGTATGTCATCACCCATTTCCTGTGCTCAAACTCCATGGCCTGGCGTTTCCTTTGCCCGATTTCTTCCTCAGCCCACACCAGGCCATCACTCAGCCCAGTCCAGCCTCGCTCCAAGCCCTTCCTGACACTCTTTCCTGTGCTTCTGCATGGGCGATTCCTTCTAGAACCTTCACTTTCCCTTGTGGATGGGTGGTCTCCCCACAAGGCTGCCACACTGGGAGAAGCAATGGTCCTGATGCTTGTACAGTCCCCTAAAGCATGGTGACACATGTTTGCAGTACCAGGACTTGGGAAGCTAAGGCAGTAGAATCAGGAGTTCGAGGCCAGACTGGATGTCATAGCAAGACCCTGTTTCCAAAAAGCAAAAAAGAAAAAAAACAAAAACAGTAGACCACGGGAGAAACAGAGTTAATAGGATTTAGGTGGATGGGTGCCCTTCCTTAGTTATCATCTCCTCCTGGAGGCCAGAGTCAAGCAGTTAAGAGGTGGCTTGTGCCCACCCACCCCCACCCGTACAGGAATTGAGAGCCACAGAGCCTTTCTCGGCTCTTCGGTGGGCTGGGTGTGGTCACAGAGTCAGTGGGCTTCAGGTTCTTGTTTTACTAATTCAGCAAATGAACTCCAAAAAAAGGGTTAGTTTAGAAAGAATTCATTAAAGCACTTAAGAGAAGAGAAGGGGGGTCCCCAGAGATAGGAAGAACCCAGATGGTGACTGCTTGGGGTTCCTATGGGAAGGGGAACTCCTTTAGGAAAATCCAAGTTTACCTGGCGTCTAGGTAGAGGGCCAGGTATCTGGGATGGGGGAAATCTTCCCAGGAATCTTAATTTTCCAGAAAAGGCTGAAATCTCCTCTCAGAAGGGGGTCATTTTCTAGGAATATTTCTCGGAAGGTTTAATTTTCCTGGAAAGAAAGAGTTAAGGGGTTAAAGAAAATCAGATTTCTTTCCAGGCTCTAGGACACTTCCGGGCTGCTTTGGGGGGTCCTGGTACACTCAGCTTCCCGTCCACTTTCTACGGCCCATTCTCAACCCTGACCTTGCCTTGCGTGTCTTCAGTCTGCAGCTCTCCGCCCATCCACATGAAGGTGCAGCCCCTGAACCGCACGGCCCTGCAGGTGTCCTGGAGTCAGCCGGAAAGCATCTACCACCCTCCCATCATGAACTATATGGTCTCCTACAGCTGGACCAGGAACGAGGATGAGAAGGAGAAGACATTTACCAAGGACAGTGACAAGGACTTGGTAAGACCCCTTCTTCAGTGCCAGGTGCTTGCAGAGCCCAGAGCCTGCCTGCCTGGGCTTCATCCATCCTGACCATCCCCTTCCCAGACATGCTGAGTGTGCTTGTCCTGGCCCGTCAGGCCAGACTCCCTTGGCTTTCATTCATGACAGACATGTCCCTTTCATCTGGTCGTGTCACATATATTAAATGTGTTGGGTAAGTTGTATGTATGGCAGGTCCGGCTGCATGGCGCTGTACCAACATTAACTCAGCTACCTACCTCTCAGTGCCACTTCCGTGTCTTCCCCGATGCAGCTTGTCACCGTCACCACTCTGCTATCTACAGTCCCCACTCACTCTCTCAGATGGACCCTTGGTGCCCGGTCCATCTGTCTGTCCATCGGTCCATCCTTCCTTCCTTTCTTTTTAATATACATATATTTTTTTTAACTGGCCAGCTGAAAGTCTATTCCGCCTTCCCTGGCTGCCTGTTTATTGACCTTGGAGCTCTGTTCCATGAAGAGAAGGGATAGTTTTCAAGTCTGCTGGCCACCAAGGTCATTGCAGCCAGGGTCTGCTATTTATTTACAAGAACAGACAGACAGACAGACAGACAGACAGACAGAGAATGGGTGCTCCAAGGCCTCTAGCCACTGCAAATGAGCTCCAGATACATGTGCTACTTTGTATATCTAGGGAATTGAACCTTGGCTGAGGCTTTGCAAACAAGCAGCTTAACTGCTGAGCCATCTCTCCAGGCCCCTCTTTCTTTTTCTTTTTCTTTCTGACTCTTTGAAAAATTTCTTTCTTTCTTTCTTTTTTTTTTTTTTTCAAGGTACGGTCTCACTCTAGTCCAGGCTGACCTGGAATTCACTATGTAGTCTCAGGGTGGCCTTGAACTCACAGCAATCCTCCTACCTCTGCCTCCCGAGTTCTGGGATTAAAGGCATGCACCACCACGCCCGGCCTTTATTTGCAAGCAGAGAGACAGAGAATGGGCGCACCGGGACCTTTAGCCACTGTAAACAAACTCCAGATGCATGCACTACTTTGTGCATCTGGCTTTAGAAGGGTACTGGGGAATCAAACTCAGGTCATTAGGCTCTGGAGACAAGCACCTTAACCACTAAGCCATCTCTCCAGCCCTCTTTCTTTTTTTAACTTCTGTTCTCTATTAGTTACTGTGACATGGGTGACCTAATTTGGAGCTACCTAGTCCAAATTCAATGTCTCCTCTTCAAATTTGCTAAACTATTTGACATCAGACACCCAACAAGGCCCTTCAGAGCAGGTGTGCATGGAAGCCATCTTCGCCCCTTATCAGACACTAGTCTAAGCTACCCATCTGGGTTTGAGAGCCTTGCTGCATTTGTTAATCAAAGGAAGGCTCCAGAATAATGAACCCTGTAATTGTATATGCACATGAAAAACGCAATGACGCTGAGTAGGATTCTTAATGACTTACCACTTTTTTCTCTCTCAATAAAGAGTTCCCCAGGGTCCATTCAATCAGTTATAGAATAATACTCTTCATATTCCTTTCGATGAAGATTCTTTGACTTCATCTCCATTTATATTTTCAATTTCCCCTCTAGACATTGTTATCTGGGTCACGTTAGGGAACCAAGAGCTTTGTGAAATCAGAGAGCAATCCACTGAAAGACACCCAAGGTTATGATGTGTTTCAACCTTTCTCTTGTCCCAACCGGAAGTCCATAAGGGATTTTCTTTTTCTCTTGCTGAACTCAAATAGGCTTACATTAATCAGCAGAAACTATCTAGGCTCTTATTCAGGTTTCTTTTTGTTCTAAGTGGAAAATAATTAAACATGCAAAGATGAAGAGATACCAGCTTGGAGTGAATTCTAATAAATCTCTGCATAGATTGAGTGAAGATTTTCCTTTGAACACAAGATGGGGTCAGAGGTTTAGAGAATGAAGCATAAATTAGTTTCAGAGAAAGAGAGAGAGTTAGATGTAGAGGGAAAAACCTGCTTTGACAGCAAGTTCCGTTTCATTTTTTTTTTCTTTTGGGACACACAAAATTAATTTTCTTAATTCCACCACATATTAAGAGTGCTGACTTAGGATAACAGAGCTATTCTCTAACTTAGGTTCCTGAGGCCCAGAAACCTCTAAGTACTACTTAATGCCTGTGTGGAATGTTTTCAGCCTTCTTCTCTCTTCCATGTCTTTGTCCCAAACTTGAGGGGCAGGAGTAGTTAGCAT
The DNA here is from genome assembly GCA_004024765.1 of Zapus hudsonius. Classification (NCBI taxonomy): domain Eukaryota; kingdom Metazoa; phylum Chordata; class Mammalia; order Rodentia; family Dipodidae; genus Zapus; species Zapus hudsonius. Next base: position 48,054 of record PVHP010004404.1, read on the forward strand.
CTGCCTTTTCTAAAAGAAATAAATGATTCCCAGGGTTAAAGAAAGAGACCCGAGGGCTGGAGAGATGGCTCACTGTTAAGGCACTTGCCTCCTGTGCCTAAGGCCCCAGGTTCAATTCCCTGGGACCCACATAAGCCAGACCCACAAGGTGGTAGCCCTGGTGCTCTCTCCCTCTCTCTCTCTGTCTCTGTATTTCTGTGCTTGAAAATGAATAAATAAAATATTTAAAAAAAAAAAAAGGAAGAAAGAAAGAAAGAGACCCGAACCTCTTCCTGCCTAGAGGTCAGTGACTGGTGTGGCCCAATGACGTGGGAATACGGGTCCCCAGGCTTTCACCACTGACCAGGGACACATCCCTGGTGGTCAGGCCCACAGAGTAACCCGAGTGTGTGTTTCCATGATCAAACATGTCATCCATTAGAGGGCTTTCTTGGAAGCCCGTGGCTTTTATTGATTGTTTCTGCAGAAATCAAGTCCTGTCTGGTGTTGGGTGTTTAAAGGCAGTGGAAATGAAACATTGAGGAATTGATCTGAAACTGGATGATGGGATATGATTGGGGGGTTGAAAACCATTTTCTCTGAAAGGGCCAGGGAGTAAATAGTCTATTACAGCCACTGAACTCTATCAGTGTAAGGGGGGAAATAACCATAAACCAGAGTGGCAAGACAGCTCAGCAATTAAAGGCACTTTTTACAAAGTCTGACAGGCCTGGGTTCGATTCCCCAGTGCCCACATAAAACCAGATGCACAAAGTGATGCATACAGCTGGAGTTTGTTTGCAGCAGCGAGAGGCCCTGGTCTCCTCATTCCTTCTCTATTTCATCTGCCCCTCCCTCTGTGTGTCTATCTCTCCCCTCTCTCTGCTTGCAAATAAATAAAATAGTCATTATCTATCATCTGTGAATGAATTGCTGTTTGTTTATAAATAAAACTTTATTTAGGATCAATAATTGTAGTTTATAAAGTACAGTCATTATGACAGAAGTCCAAGCCTTGGGAACTTAAATAAGGCTGAGGACACATCCCAAGCCATGGATGAGAAGCTATCATTTCTCTTTTCCTATATACGTCACTGCTGAAAACAGAATTCTGGGATCACAGTGTGTGCTGTTCAAAGCTGACTCGGTGTCCTCTCTCTCTCTTCCCCCACAGAAAGCCACCATCAGCCACGTCTCACCAGATAGCCTTTACCTGTTCCGAGTCCAGGCCGTGTGTCTGAACGACATGCGCAGTGACTTCAGCCAGACGATGCTCTTTCAAGGTGAGGCCGGTTCCCTCTTCCTCCAGCGTGATGTGACCCCCTCTTAGGGCTTTGCCTTTTTTTTTTTATTATTCTTTGGGGACAAAAGAAAAGGAACGTATCCCAAGGATCCATGTAGTGGCCCTCTATGGGAAAGCCCCAATCATTTAGATCTGCCTCTGTGTTAGAGGTTTCAGAGGCCAGAAGAGGAAAGGAAAAGCAAAGCTATTTTTTCATTTTTATTTGAGGGAGAGAAGGAGAAAGAGAGAGAATATGAATGGGCACGCTAGGGTCTCTAGCTTCTGCAAACAGACTCCAGATGCATGTGTCACTTGATGCATCTGGCTTTACATGGTTACTAGGGAATCAAACCCAGGCTGTCAGGCTTTGCAAGCAAGCACTTCTAACTGCTGAGCCATCTCCCCAGGCCGCAGAACTATTTTTTTAGTGTATGTTTTACAACACTCCCAAGTCATAGGATATCTTTTGGGATTTCTATGATTTTATTTTATTTTATTTTATTCAAGAACTGAACACTTCACCCTTCTGACTTGCAAGTTACACAGATAAGCCCTACATGCAGGATCTTTGATATCCATCCCCAGCATGGAGATCAGTGCCTGTGCTGACAGGAGCCAGATCTAGGGTGAAGCAAGAGGGGCTTTGCTTTATACCATTTTATTGTTTTTTGTTTTTTTAAACAAAGTTACTCCAGTTACTGCAAAGTTACATGGTGGTGTCAACACCTCCACAGTGCTGTAAAGATCATCCAACCAAACAGTTTTAGGGGAGGAAGGGATTCATTTCCAGCTTACAGATCCAGGGGAAGTTCCATCAATGGCGGAAGAAACTGCTTTCTCCATACATACAAGCGGAGAGAAAAAACTGCAGCCTAACACCAACACCAGCACACACACCCCCACGCCTAGAGCTCACACTGTTCTCTGTACCTTAGGGCTGGAATCAGATCTTCCCCAGTTACCTGCCCCATCCAGAAGGCGCTTAGAGACTTGGATAGGATGTTTATCCTTAGGAAATATATGAGTCTATGGGAGACATACATTTAAACTACCCGACGTGGGCACTAGGGAATCGAACCCCGGCCAGCAGGCATTGCAAGCAAGCTCCTTTAACCACTGAGCCACCTCTCTGAGTTGAATTTGGTTTTATTGTAGGCCCTAATTCAGGCATGGGAGGAAGGGCCCCTGGGATCCACACTGAGACCCTCCCCGTCCAAGCTCTTTACCTCTCAAGACCTCTGCTTTCCTGTTCAGTATTGTTCCCTTATTTTTATTTCTTTCATGTTTTTTTGAGACCAGATCTCACTAGACATGTGCCATCACATCCAGCTGTTTCTTCACTTATTTGATTCCTGGGTCTGATGAAGTGTTTGCACCTTTTCCCCCCGAGAATTACAGGGATGTGCAGAAAGGTACAGGTCCCTTTAGAACCTACAGGTGAAGGGAATCAGTGACGTCTGGAAGCACTTGGAAAGGCTCCCTCCAAAACAGTGCACCAGAATCCCCACCATGGGGTTCCAGAAAGATGCCCTTGGTGACCAGCATTTATAGTAAGGGCCGACTAATGCCAGGTTGGAGCTGGACTTTGGACAAAAGGCATCGAGTGAGAGTCCTGACTGTCAGTTACCAGCTCTGTTACTCTGACAACATTTTTTACCAACTGGAAGCTTCAATTTCCCAATCCAAAAAGTGGCAGTCAGTATTTCACAGCAGTCTCTCAGAGTCACTGTCCAGTGACACAGGGTGATTACTGTTAAAACAGTGAGCACAGTGCTACTTACGGACAGTGTGTAAATAACTCCTTGTATGTATCTGTTATGTGAAGTACTTGTCTAGACTTTATTTTTAAAATCCAAAGGCTCCCAAGTCCCTAACCATTTGACCGTCATATCTGTGCTTATAAAGTATCAGATTTTAGCTCTTTACATAAGAGATCTTCACCCTGTATTAAGTTTGCCATAAATAGTAATAAACGATGAACCCTGGGTATGATACCCTCTACCCGGCCTAGATGCCCTCCAAAGAGTTGAAAGTTTTAATTATAGTATTTAGATATTCTTTTTAAAAAATATCTTGAAGCCTGGTGAGGTGGCTCATGCCTTTAATCCCAGCACTCAGAGGCAGAGGTAGGAGGATCACCATGAGTTCCAGGCCAGCTAAGACTACAGAGTGAATTCCAGGTCACCCTGGGCTAGAGTGAGACCCTATCTCAGCAAAAAAAATAAAATATATATATATATATATATATATATATATATAATTTATTTGCAAGAGAGGGGGTGGTGGGTAGAGAATGGGCACACCAGAGCCTACAGCCACTGCAGACAAATTCCAGATGCACACACAACTTTGCACATCTGGTTTTATGTGGACAATGGGGAATCAAACCCTGGTCCTTAGGCTTTGCAGATTAAGCACCTTAACCATTGAGCCATCTCCCAGTCCCTATATTTTGATATTTTTTTGCTGGTGATTGTAGCCTTTTAAAATTAATGAAAAATACCATAGTTGCAGTTTTCATAAAGAGATCTGTGTCTGCATAAATTAGCCCCTCTGCTTGTGTTGAGTTAGGACTAGAAGCCACAGCAAGTCTGTGTCAGCCAAGGGGAGAGAGGAAGAATGGACTGGGAGTTGGCTGGGGCTGGGGCTGGGCACTTCAGACCCATAAATCATGGTTAGTCCTGCCCTTGCTCCGACCAGTAGCCTGGAGTCTGCAGAAACGCCTCCTCTGATTAATAGCCCCTGAGCTGCCTGCCTTCTGCATGGACTTTGAAAAATTAAATGTTTATAATATAATGTAATTCCAAAAGGCCTCATCAGCTATAAATTCCGAGCAGGGAGGATTTTAAATGTCTGATCACAGTGGCCTGTTGAAAGCCCATGTTCCCAGACATCTGCCAACTTTCTCTGCTCTGAGGGAGACAGAAGTAGACTCATTTTGGAAGCTGTATTCATCCCACGTGCCCATAACAGGACAGAGGCTTCCCGCCTACCCCATGGCTTCTCAATACCCATGCAATCTAGAAACCTGGATCTGTGTCAAGGTCAACTCACTGGCCTTCTCTGCCGAGCTCGGCAGCTGGTGAGGCCAAGGCTTGCCTGCACTAGGAACTCAGACCTGAGTTTTAAAAGGAACACAGAGGGCTTAGGGAGGATAGTTCAGTTGATAAGCTTGACTTGTAAGTATGGTGACCCAGATCCATGTCAACACCGAGTGCTGGAGAGGCAGACAGGTGGATGGATCCCTTAGGCCAGGTTGGCCTAAGTTATAAGCTCTAAGCCAGTGAGAGACCTTGTCTCAAAGGAGTCGGATGCTATTTCTGAGGGTTACACTTGAGGTTCTCCTTCTGTCCTGTATACACACACACACACACACACACACACACACACACACACACACACACATGCACACACTCTCATATGCACACACACAGACACGTCTCTTACACATGCCCACATATCATAAACACATGAAAACAGACACACATACCCCCCCCACACACACACTAAAAGGAGAGAGCTTAGAGAACTCCACAGTAGCTTTATTCACAACAACTAGGTATTTCAGAAATCAATTTACATCTGATTGGGGAGCATGAGGAAGCCACATGAAGTAGTTATCTTCTTACAGTTAACAGAACACTATTTATGTTCTCTAGGAGAAAACAATAAGTCTATCTTACCAACTGAGTAAATATGTTATCAGCCATCAAAGCAAGCATTGTTTGTGACGTGGCTCCCAGGTACAGAGCACGGTCACACTCTTTATTTCATCTGAACATCACAGGTGTCAACATGTCATAGAAGTGTTTTGTTTTATTTATCTTTTGGTGGTTGTTGTTTTCAAGGTAGCTTCTCACTTTAGCCCATGCTGACCTGGAGCTTACCCTGCAGCCCCAGTGCCCTTGAACTCACAGTAATCTTCTTTAATCACCTTATGTCAGCCTCCTGAGTGCTGAGACTAAATGCATGCACCATTATATCGGACTTTGGGTGGTTTTTTTTTTTCTTTTACAAGTTCAGTGACTGAACTGCAAAAACCCCTAAGCGTCCTTTTGCTACAAGTGCAGGTCTGCGTTATTATAAGACTCCATCATTCTTGCTCAACAATCCAACAACAAGTCACCCCAAAGAGTAGATATTAGTCAGTGTACTAGGTCTTCAGTAACAGCGGGGGTGGCTCAGAGGCTAAAGGCACTTGTTTGCAAAGCCTTTTGTTCAATGACCCCGGTTCAAGTCCCCAGCCACCCCGTATAGCTAGATGGGCATTCATTTGCAACTTAGCAAGAGACCCAGCACACCTATACACACACATGAGCAAATAAATATATATTTAAATAAGAAATTAGATGGCAGGCAAAAACCAACCGGAAGATATCCTCTGTCCTCCCTATATGCGAAGTTGTTTTTTTTTTTAATGGCTAACAAGATTGATGGCCAATTATTTCAAGCTGTCTCACAGTTCTCACCATGAAGAGGGCGTTCTGAGTTTTTTCTTGGAGCCTGAGCCCCTCTAAGGAGACAGCCTGACAAAGCTCAGATGTTCTCAGAATGGTTTTAAGTAAGTAAAATGCCCAGGAGGGGCACCAATTAGGTTCAGATACACTTGTCACAATATTTTAAACAAACCTGAGATCTAGCCATCCTCATTTTACTAAAGCATTAAGTGACAACCAGGTTGTTTGTGGGCTTCTGTGTTTGCTGAGCAGTGGTAACCACTAGGCTTCTTCTGACATGATTCCAGCAGCTCCAACCAATGTGGACACATCCCGGATTTGGCTGGTGATAAGAAGACCATGTCAGCGAATGCAGTGGGCATTGGTCACCTGCATTCAGCCCCCAGGAGTGTTAGCCACACCCCATCTTTCCTGTCTCCCATTCTCCTAGGGCCCTCGATCCTCAGTAAAGCACTCCCAGTAGAAAAGGTCCTATGGAAACTTCTAGTCCCCAGTCTCCTGGGTGGAAACTGTTCAAGGATGGAGCGGCTGTTGAGTTTGTTGTGTCAAATTAGAGCCCTTTGTCGAGGGCAGTTGGGGAGCTTTTCTCCTGTCTTATTGAAGGGATGTGTGAACACCTGTCTGAGGCAGTGTGGTATGGATCTGTGACCAGCTATATTTAGCCCTGGATGTCAAGACCCATGCTCTTGACATCTCAGCTGCCTTCATCGATTCTTTCTGCACATCACACTTTTTATCCTACGCAAAGTGAGTATGCTGATACGCTGGGAACATGGCTCCATGGGTCAGGTGCTTGCCATGCAATCATAAGGACCCATGGTGGTGTGCTGGAGAGATGGAGCCAGAACGGTCCCTGGGACTTGCTAGCTAGCTAGCGTAGCCAAATCTGTGATTCCTGGAGTCAGTGAGAGAACTTAACTCAAAAAAAGTAAGGTGAAAGGGTGATTGAGGAAGAGGACCAACATCAATCTCTGGCACACGGGCGCATATGCTCTCACACACAGACACAAGGAAAACAAATCCACTGTTCAGTCAGCGGTTGTAGCTCAGGTGCCAGGGAAACGTACAAGGAAGTGAGAAATAGACTATGTGCCACCTGAAGGGAGTGGTCAACCCTCGTCTCTGGACAGAAGGTGAGCCCAGGCTTACCAGCGTTGTGATTTTTTTTTCAGTTAAGCAGGTAATTAGGATTTTTAGAAGAAAGCTACAGTTTACAGTGTTGGCAGAAAACTCATTATTTTTTTTTAAATCTTTCAGTGCAAACAAAAGAAGCATAGTGGTCACCTGCCATTTCGAATTTAGGTAAAATCCATAGCAGATACATGTTATTTATTTTAATAATTAGATTATTATTTTTATTCCTAATGTTTTGATAACCTATACACAGAAGAGGAAGCCAATATCCACTTTTTTTTAAAGGAAGACAGTTTTAAATATTTTATTTATTCATTTTCAAGCAGAGAGAGAGAGAGAGAGAGAGAGAGAGAGAGAGAGAGCGAGCGTACCAGGGCCACCACCTTGTGGGTCTGGCTTATGTGGGTCCTGGGTAATTAAACCCGGGGCCTTAGGCACTGGAGGCAAGTGCCTTAACCAATGAACCATCTCTCCAGCCCTGATATCCAGTTTTGATAACACTATTTTTTTAAACGACCACAAGGGAAAAGGTTAATTTTTAAAGTAATAGTGCCTTCTTCACAGTAGCCTTAAAGACAGAAGCAACTCGAATGTTCATTCAGCAGTTGAATGGACAGTGTAGGATACATGTACCATAGGATATTATTTGGCATTAAAAAGAAATTCTGTCCATCCCCAACCCTTAACTCTAACCTTCACCCACTCCCCTTCCCTAATGCTAACCCTAGCCCCCAACCCCTGTGTGACACCCTAATCCTAACTCTGAACCCTACAACATCCAAAAGAAATCATGACTTGGCGTGCTCCATTGCATGGTGACTTCCTTATGTTAAGTGAGCTATATCAAACATGATTCCATGCTCTTCAAAGTGCTTCAAAGAGCCAGGCTGGTGGTGAACACCTTTAATCCCAGCACTGGGGAGGCAGAGGTAGGAGGATCGCTGTGAGTTCAAGGCCAGCCTGAGACTACAGAGTGAATTCTAGGTCAGCCTGGGCTAGAGGGAGGACCTACCTCGAAAAAAATGCTTAAAGGCACATCATATATTGTATGTATCTTAACACAACTTCACAAGTTTTAAAGTCGCATTGTTTATGATACTATGATGGAGGGAAGAGATGATGGAGGGAAGAAATAAACGTCAGGAAGGGGGTGGCCAGGACTGCAGAGATGGCCCAGTGGTTCAAGGACCTCAGTTTGGGCCCCTAGCCCAGGTAAAGCTGAATACTAGCACACATCAGCACAAGTGAGGTGGGACACTGAGGCAGCAATGGTCCCAAAGCTTGTGAGCCAGCCGGCCCAGGAAACATGGATAAGCCACCAAGTGACCATTGCAGTCACCTTCTCACTGCTGGCACAAAGCACCAACCAGAAGCAGCTGACGGGAGGAAAGGGTTTATTTCAGCTCATAGTCTCAGGGGAAGCTCCATGATGGCAGGGGAAAGCATGGCATGGGCAGAGGCTGGACCTCACCTCTCCACAGCAGCAAAATGAGCTCTGGCAAAGGAGAGCTGGCTATAACACCCCAAAGCTTCCTCCCAACCCACCTCCTCTAACAAGGCTCCACCTTCCAATCTGCCACCAGCTGGAGACCAAGCATTGAAAACACTTGAGTTTATGGGGACTATCTGGTTCAAACCACCACGGGGACCTTGGCTCACACCATGTGGAAGGAAGGCAAGGACCAGCACGTACCCGAAGTTGTCCTCTGACCTCTGCATGCACACACACATCGTACATTTACAATTAATATAAAATCATATGGTTGTTACTCAGACACAAGTAGGAAGAAGGGATATGTCAGCTACACAGAGATGAAGGAAGCAGATAGAATTAAGTTCTTGTCTAGTTCTCAGATTTTAAGCACTCAATTGTAACAAGTTAAACTAATATTGGGAGCAGTGACAGTGGACAACATTTAAATGAAGTTAAAGCAGACAGAACAGGCTATGAAAGTGGCTCAGTGGTTGAAGGCACTTGCTTGCAAAGCCTGCTTGGCCTGGGTTCGAATCCCCAGTAATTCCATAAAGACCAAAGCATGAAGTAGAATATGCTTCCAGAATTTGTTCGCAGCGGCAAGAGGGTCTGGCGTGCCCATAACATCTCTCTCTCTCTCTCTCCCTCCCTCCCTCCCTCCCTCCCTCAAAAATAAATAAAACTTTTAAAAATAGACAAAATTTAAGAGGTCCAGCACCTCTAGAGAATTCATGTGAGTGGTAGATACACAGCTATGTATAATATGCAAAAAGAATTAAACTATACATCAGAAATTTGTACATATTGTTTTCTCAGTTGTATCTCAATAAAACAAGATTATAAAAAAATAAATTTAAAAACTTTTAAAATTAATAGCTTGAGACAAGGGCAGCATATTGTGGGCCACAGGCTAAATCCAGGTCCTCTTCATATTTCTGAATAACTTATGCTAAGAAGGGGTATATATTTTGAAATGGTTGGAATAACTGTTCAGAGGAATATTTTGTGCCATGAAAATTGTATTTTTTCAGATTTGTGTCCGTAAGTAAAGTTTCACTGGAGACATATCTAAAATACTAGTATATTTTTTACATCATGACTTCTTTATTTCTCAGCTAATACTACCCGAATCTTCCAAGGGACCAGGATTGTGAAAACGGGCGTGGTAAGTGCTTTGTCAAGGCTGGGAGCTAATTTGCTCACGATTAAAAGTCCTACCACGAGGTGGCAGTAAAATGTTGTCGAATAGTTCACGGTGACAAAGTTGAAGTACCGAAAAATTTACATTTAATGCGCTTTGAAAATGAGCTTTACGGTATTAATGGCTTCTATTGTATGATTTTGTCAAAATAAAAATGCTGCAGATTTGCAATTATTTATGAGCCCTAGGATCTGTGCAAAGCCCTTTCATCAGTACATGCTGAAACCCGAATTAATAACTCCGTTTCCCCAGTCCTGGAAGAAGTAATAATCATAAAAACAACCCCAGCGCTGGTGATAATGCCTGCCTGAAACTCAGCACGCACGACAGGCTTTCCGACAAAGGTCACCTTGCTTGCTCTTCCCAACAGCCCATAGTATCCCTGGTTCTGGTGCTCTCATGGAGCAGTGACAAAAAGTTAATGTCCCACCATCACCCAGAGAGCAAGGAAGAGGACACCCAAGCCCATCCAGCTTGTAACTTCTTTGTATATATTGCTTAATTTTATATAGAACTTAATTTTCGTACCCCGCTTCAGAAAGCTCAATTCTGACAACAGAATCCTCCTTAAAATATTTTTATTTATTGAGAGAAAGAAAGGAAGGATGGATGGATGGATGGATGTACTAGGACTGCAAATAAACTCCAGATGCACACACCACTTTGTGCATCTGACTTACCAGGTCTTCAGCCTGAGTCCAGAGTGGCCCCTGCTTCGGACCTGCCTCTGCAAACCTGGGCTGGTCACTTGTCACCCTCCTGTGGCTCTTTCAGAACCCACAGCTATAAGGAGTCCCCGGCATGTTGGCAGTTGGCATGAAGGCAGTGGACTCTCGTTGTCACACCAAGGGCACTGGTCTATCTCTTGTCACCATTTTATTGCTGCTTCTTTGTGTCCAAGCCAATTGTAATTTAATTTTTGGTCCCTCACTTAGTTTCATCCTGGGCCACCTCAGTGAAAAGTACACCAGATAAGGTTTTCAAGTGTTCCAAGTAATTATAAAGCCTTTAAACAGAGAGTTGATGGGTCACCCATGACGTCGACTTGGCCACCCTTCAGAGGCTGTCAAATCCTTTGGGGTTGTATTAAGCAAGGGTTTTGTTTCTGGTACTGTTTACTGACTCTTCTCTGCTTTCCCTTCATCTGCCCCTTCTCCATCCTGCCATCCATCAGCCCACAGCCTCTCCAGCGTCCTCTGCGGACATGGCCCCCATCAGCTCTGGGTCTTCTACTTGGACATCCTCTGGCATCCCCTTCTCATTTGTTTCCATGGCAACTGGGATGGGCCCCTCCTCCAGCGGCAGCCAAGCCACAGTGGCCTCGGTGGTCACCAGCACGCTCCTGGCAGGCCTGGGCTTCGGCGGCGGTGGCATCTCCTCCTTCCCCAGCACTGTGTGGCCCACGCGCCTGCCCACTGCCCCGGCGGCCAGCAAGCAGGCTGGCAGGACGGTCCTTGTCACCACAGAGGCCTTGGCTTCTCCTGGGTCTGAAGGCGACACCACACCTAGTCAGGACAGTGAGGGCACCGAGGAAGGGGACAAGGAGGAGAAAAGCGAGAGCGAGGATGGAGAGAGGGAACATGAGGAAGAGGGAGAGAAGGACACAGAGAAGGACCGGAAAGGCGAGGTGACCCATGCCACCGAGGACAGGAACCACACTGCACCTGCCCCCCGTCCCTCATCCCCCCACAGGACTGCGGGCAAGGGTGCTCAGCAGACTATACCCGGGCGTGGGCAGAGCCACACTGCCACCCCTACTGAGAGGCCTGGTCATGCTGCCCCAGGCTTGGACCCCCATGCGGCCACTGCCACCCAAGTGCCCCCAACAGCCACCGAGGAGCAATATGAAGGGAGTGATCCCAGGAGGTCCGAAATGCCATCAAAGAAGCCTATGTCCCGAGGGGACCGATTTTCCGACGACAGCAGATTTATCACTGTTAACCCAGGTAAGTGGTGCTGGTCCTTGGATGTGAGGGTCCATGCTGCTGGGAACAGGCTCACCCCATGTCTAAGAGATGGGGGGATGAGGGAGGGGAACACCCAGGAAGTAGCTAATTGTTTTCTGGACTTGTATATGTCCCTGAAGTGCAATGTATGCATCCGTTCCTACAGTGTGTCCCCCGCTCCTTGCTAGCAAGAAACACTCTCTTTGCAACAGCTTCAGACAGACAGAGATCCAAGTGAAGAGCTAAGAAGTGTGTATGTTAAAATCTCCTTCCATTGTGCTCTACCAAGCATGGCAGCCCGGGGTTGTGCCAGGCACAGGGTTAGATGGTTTGCCAACGAAGCCACCTGCCTGCCCCAAGGAAAGGGTGGATGACAGGGAGATGATGGACGGCAGCTGGCTCAGAGTGGATGCCTGGGAGTCAGGTAACAGGGACCTTCCAGAGCAAGCTAGCAAGCCTGGACCCTCCCAGACAAAGCTTGGCTTTTGAAATAAAAGGGAATCTGTGAGAGACAGTCATGGGGAAGACCTTACTCAATAAAGGCCATTCTAGAAAAGTGGTATTTACATTCAAATCTAATGCAGAGAAGCCTTTAGTCTGGGGAGGCTGGCCCAAGAAATAAGGCCTTCTGACTAGCGTTCCGTTGGTTCTGTGGTTGTACCTGTGATGGCCGAGGAGGAGGCCAGGTGTGGCTGGTCCTGCCTCTGCCTGCGTCCCCACCACCCCACCAGTGCTGTCATTCCATTGTCATGAACCATCCTGAGACTCAGCTCTAGCATCAGGGGCTGTTACTGTTGTGAGGGGGTTTCTTAATAAGAAATTCTTCATTTTGCCAGACTACAAGATGTTTAGCAACAATTTTTTTTTTTGCATCTAAGCTGTTGTGGAGTTATAAGAGTGCAAAAAAAAGGCAACTGGTAAATATTTATTTACTTTTGCACTTGTAAACATTAAAATTCATCAGAAGCTGAGATCTCGTATGTTAAGATACAACTTAGAATAAATTTTCATGTTTTGAATTACTTTCCTCTTAAAGCTGGTATGAACTAATTTTTTTTTGTAAGTAGGGGGTCTCCTATGGGTATTGCTCAGTTTGTTGTAATTTGACAGACAGATGCTCAGGAGACTGCTGTGAAATTAGGTGAAGGGGATTTGGGGCACCACCGATGAAGTGAGTCCTGTTATGAGGTTGACATTCCGTCCAGGGAATTGTGAAAAGTTGATTTTCTTGCATTTGCTAATTTTAAAGAAATATAGAGTGTCCACTGTCCGATACTAGCCTTCAGAAGAGACCATCGATCTAGCCGTCTGTTCCCTGTGAGGTACGTGTTTGTGTGAGAGCTTGAGGTGACGCTCAGAAGACACGTGCATGGCTTTCCAGTTGGGAAGGAGGGCAGGGGAGCATGGTGAGGAGGAGCTGCCAGAGCAGAGGTTCACGGAACATTCTAGGCTGCTGGAACAGCACGTCTAGAGACCGTAACACGGGGATGAGCTTGGCTAGGCTGAGAAGCTGTCAGAAGGCCTGGGGAAGTTGGAGTGTAGAGAGTGAGGTAAGAGCTCAGATCAGGAAAGGCTTATCAGGCAGGGGTGCTGATGTTTACATTCTACATGAAGTGGTAGATTTTTAAAATGTTTTTATTTATTTATTTGCAAGCAGAGAGAGAGAGAGAAAATAGTGTGTCAGGGCCACTAGCTTCTGCAAATGAACTCCAGGCACATGTGCCCCTGAGTGCATCCGGCTTTAGGTGGCCACTGGGGAATCAAACCCAGGTTGTTAGGCTTTGCAAGCAAGCACCTTAACCACTGCGCTATCTCTCCCAGCCCTTGAAGTGGTAGATTTTTAACAAGTAATGTTCCTTGTCTCGTTAACTTTTCTGCACATTGAGATGATGCCGGAAGGGGGAGTGGAGGCAGTGCTGTGTGGCTAGGGTCAATGTGCTTTCTCCAAAGACCAGGTCTGGACATATTTGGAGCTTGCCTGGTTCAGCCTCTAGTTTGCTCCACGTAAGAGGAGGTGGGTTCCTATTGCAAGAGGGAGCCAGGTTCCCAACTCCAGAGAAAGGGGAGACGAAACAGGTGGTCCTCAGCCCCAGCTTCCTTCCTTGGGTGGCAGAGAACATTGATAGTTCTGGCTTTCCTAATACGATCAACTCAGTAAATTTGGCCCTTTACTGACTCGGATCTCAGGAGAGTTTCTGCCCTGTCACATCACCTGTAAAGTAGAGATGGTGACAGCCTGTTAGGCATGCAGAGGCAATGTCCCTCAGTGCGGTCACCCTTCCTGCTGGTGACCAGAAGGCCTGGGCTGCCAGCAGCCTAAATGCCACACAGTTAGCAATGGAAACTTCAAAGAGGTCCTGTTAGGTCTGTTTTGCTGTCATTCCCCAACAGTAAAGAACAGACAGACTAGCTGGTGTTACAGCAACAACTGGGGTCTCCCCTCCATCTCCAACTCTGGAGGCCAGAGCCTCTCTATGGCTTCATCTGAGTGGGAACATCCATGTCTTCCTGAAGCCATGGACGTTCTTGTGAATTTCAGGCCATTTGAAAGTAGTTCTGGGAAATTTTCCAGGCTTAACTTTGCAGGCCACAGTGTTTGCTTGCACTTTGGTCTTACAGCTCCCAAAGCAGCCACTGACAATACCCAGATGAGTGGACGAGATCACGTGTCAGTTCACTTTGCACAAAAACAGGCAGCCAGGTCTGGCTTGGTTCACTCTTGGCATTTGCCCGTTCCTGGCTTAGGCAGAAATATGTATGTGCCTGTCAGTCATGAAAGGCTAGCTAGAGGGAAAAGCTAGCCAACCCACATCAGTCCCTGGTCCCCAAGGTCACATTGCACCTCTGCACACTCCACTCTTTCCCCAGCTGGCTTCTCTAGCGTAGTAGCCATCTTTTTTTCCCTTTTTGAACTGAAACAACATAATTTTGACTATGGTGATTTCTTTTAAAGACTTTACGTCTACATTTATTTATTCCACATCTGTATTTTCTCCCAGTTAAGTGAGAACCATTATTTCAGTTAATCTCTCCTGTCTTTGAAAAATTGACAATATTTAAAGTGAGAAAGGTATGTTACATTTTAAGAAGTATCTCCAAAAGGCTTGCCTTGGTTCCTTGGATATCTGGTGACATCTTTCTTTTACAAAATATTTTTATTTACTTATTTGTGAGGAGAGAGAGGAGTATGGGTGTGCCAGAGCCTCTTGCTGCTGAAAACAAACTCCAAATGTTTGCACATCTGTTTTTACATGAATACTGAGGGATGGACCCCTGAGCTGGCAGGCTTAGAATGCAAGCACCTTTAACCACTGAGCAATCTCTCCAGGCCCTGGTGACATCTTTTTGAAATGCTATCTAGTATTATCTCCTAGGGAAGAAAAAGAAGGAATTCCTATGTGGAAACAGTGGCAGATTGGGGCACCCAAAAAAATCTGACAGGTTATTACAGTGGGGGAGAAAGGGCAGGGAGTGGTGAGGACTGTTTGTGTGCAGTGCTCCCCAGTTTTTAAGCAACCTCAAATCTTACAAACACATTGCTTTTATTTTGGCTAAACTAAACACACCCTCAGTAGCCACTGGAGGGGTACTTGCTGTAGCTGACCCTGCTCCAGGAGACTTGGCTGAGCTAGAGTTTTGTGATGGGGCAGTCACTCTCCCCCATCTTTAGACCTTCCCTGGCATCCTTGATGTCCAGGCCTGCACTGGCCAAGTGTGGAAATCCTGCATTCCTTGGCAGCCCCAGCCTGAGTGCAGAGGTTTACTGGAAGCCACTTGATACAATCAGATGTTTTTGGGTGACCTGCACTCCAGGGTGCCCTAACAGAACATTCCAGAGCGCAGGTCATCTGCAAGCTCATCATTAGTGCTGGGGTTATCTCTGTTTGTCCCTTTCGTTGAGGGAAACGCTGCCTCTCAGATTGTATCTGCATGCAAACTACCTCCTGGCTAGCACTGGTTGCTGGGGGATGGTATGATCTCAGTCAGGAGAGGCACACGGGAGCCTATGGGCCAGCTCTCACCCATGTCCTCGTTTTGGATGTATGTAAGTGGACAGAAGTGGACCTAGCCTCCCAGCTGCAGCTCTGCTCTAAGGCACAGTAACAGGTGCTAAGATCCGGTTCTCCCACTCCTTGGGGAAGGCCCCGAGGCACCTCATGGTGGCCCTCCAGCTTGGAGGAACCTGCTGTGGTTTGATGTGAAGCAGTTGGTCCCCAGCTGGTTTCACTACCTGGGAAACCTTTAGGAAGTGGAGCCTCATTGGAGGAAGTGTGTCGCTGTGGGCAGGTATTGGGGTTTTATAGCCTGGCCCCCATTTCCTATTTATCTGTCTTCTTCCTGATTGTGGACACAGTATGTCCAGCTTCAGCTCTCGCAGCCTGCACCACCCTGATGGACTCTACCCCATGGAACTGTAAGCTGAAATAAACCCTTCTTTCCTTAAACTGTATTGATCAGGGGGTTTGGTCATAGCAACGAGTTAAGAAGCTAATATAGAACCCATTTTCAAAAACCATGCTTCTTATAATGACATCATAGGCTCACCTTGGTTCCCTGCAGGCTCTGTCACTTACCCTGAAGCACTCCCTTGAGGGTTTGGCTATAATAGCTTCTGTCACCAGCCTGGGAGAGTTCCACTGTGCTGGGGAGCAGTCTGCCCCTCTTGGCATGGCCTCTCTGTGGGCTGTGGCACTGGTTCCAGAGAGAGCAATGCAAAGGGATTTCAGGTGAATATTTCAGTGTTGTGTGTTTCTTCGTGTACAGCTGAGGGTCTTAAGCAGGTGATTTGGCCCCTCCCCCTAAGGCCACTTGGGCAGTACCTAGGGTGCTCCTGGAACCTAGTGGGTGTGGCCAGGGATGCTCTGGAATGCTAGTGCATATGATGACCCACAGAACCTCCCTTTGAAAGGAGTTTACTTGAGGAGGAAAAAAAAAGTCATTGATTTAAAGACAGAAATCAGTAACAGCAGAATCTCTTGAACTTGAGGCAGAAGTTATAAATATAATACGGAGCTTGCCAGAGGTTTGATTTAAATATTATGTATTTTATTTAAAGAAATGCCAGAAGGTACTTGGATGGATACTATAAGTAGTTCTATACCATGTTTAGCTCTAATGGTCCAGTTCCTTTGTGGGAGATGTTTCCTACATGATTCTACTCTGGGCTGTCATGTTCCTAGGCTACCAGCTCTAGGTAGCTTGAAGCTGTTGCTTAATGGCCCAAAATGGCTTCGTTTTCTCCAGAAAGTATCTGAATTCATGGAAGTTTCTCCCCTCACCCATGTGATCTTTGAACTTTGACAGATTGAGTATCCGTTGATGTGGAAAACTAGGTCTAATCAGAAATCCAGGTGGGGCGGACAGTGCATGTGACATAAGGTCCCCTGCTGATTTCAGCCCCACAGGCCCCGGGGCACCCGAGTGTCTGTGGTGGTGGTCTGGTGGGTTTGGCTGGCTGTGCTTGTGTGGCTTAGGGTTGAATGAGGAGTTCTTACACTCCCTCAGTTGTCCAACCTCTACGCATCCTTTGATTTTGAGGTCTGGGGAGGAAGCCTTCCTTGTGAGGACTCAGCACAGGCACAGCTGGAGACAGATGGTGTTCTTGAATAGTTCCTGCATGTTAACAGGAAAGCAGCTCACTCAGCAGGACATGTCATTGACAAGCAGTCGGTTATCTGCAATAATAGTTTACGTAACCTTGGGACTTCAGGAAAGCAAGGATAACTCTTTGGTCCTGGAAAAGAGATTCCTAGATCGTGACATAGGCCACAGAATGGCTGCTAGTTAAAATAATTAATAATGTGTTGTTAATGTGGAGAAATGGGGACTCTTTTTCTCATTGCTAGTGGGAACGTAAAATGGTGGCCATTTAAGAAACAGTGTGGTAGTTCAAAAAATTGGAAAATACAATGACCATCTGATTCAGTAGTTGACTTACTCATATGCCCCCAAGAGGGTAAATAACAGCATCTTGAAGAAATATTTATACACACCTCTTTATAGCTCATTACTCACACAGTAGCGAAAATGTGCAAGTACCTGGACTGTCCATCCGTGGAGGAACAAATAGCATGTACAGACGGTAGAACATTACTTAGTTTTAAAAAGGCTAGAGGGTTGGGGGGGGGGCAAAAAATAAAATTTAGGTGCCCCACACCACCTCCATGAGGAGTCTTGAGGACATCATGCTAAGTGAATAAGTCAGTCACAAACATGAATGTTGTATAATTCTGACCTAGACTCGTCCGACTCATCAGATCCGAAGGTGACGTGGTGCTTGCCAGATGGAAGGGAATGGAGAGGTGGGGGGTAATGTACAGTTGGGGTGTTGTTAGATAGAAATATCCTGTAGATTGGTTGTCCCAACTACATACTTGGACATGGTCGAGATGATACATTTTTTATGGTCCATTCTTTCTTAAAACTCACAAATGGGAAAAATAAAAGGGGCCACCTTAATTCACAGTGGATGGTTTTTGATAAAAGTGTTACACACAGCAAATGTCACCCAGGAGATACATGGGAAAGCTTGCACATTCTCCCTGCCCCCCTTTCTCTGTTTGGAAAAGAAAGGGGTAGCTTTCTCCACTGGGGGCTAGGACCCTCACTACCAAGCTGGCTTTAGTCCTAGCAGCACAGAGGTTCCTGCCCTGCGGCCGGAGCTCACCTCCTGTGGGGTCGGAGGCACTTGAGCTGGGTCCATCTGATGCATCTCTGCTTGGAGCATTCAAAGTACATTATACTCCGTTTTTATTTGCTTCACTGGGATGAGAGCCAAGCCAGTAAAAGGCAAGCAGTATTAATTCAGTGATGACATATGCCACTGAAAACTGTTTTTCTTTTCTTTTTTTTTTTAATTTTTTTTAAAGCAGAATGGAGACTCTGTACTCCAATGAATACTGGAGGAGGAGGAGAGGCTGCGGGAGGCGACTGTCTTCCCCCTTCCCCTTCTGGGGATGCTCAGAGAGGGCCAGTTAGTCTGTTGCTTCCAGCTCCATTGGGAAGACAGTTTTGAAGTAGGTGTATCCTCTGAGCCTGGCCCCTCCTCTAGGCCCAGCACCTGCCACTCATGTCCCCTGGGCACTAGCATGCCCGGTGTTTAGGTGGCCCGTGCCTTCGATCATTCTACAGAGGCCCCTCCTGACACTCTCCCGTCATTTTTAAGCAAGGGATCCCATTACTTTATTTGCATTTGGCCTAGTCAGTTACATCACCTGCACATAGATTGTGTTGCTCCATTCTCCAGACTCCCATGACACCTGTCTCCCTTGATAGAGGAGGATACAGAGGCTCAGAGACCACAAAGCCACACAAAGGCCCACATGAGAGTTGGTGCCCAGGCCAGCCTGATTCAGAAGCGCAGGACCATGTTGTCCCGCGTGACTTAATAAAAGGCTTATTCAGCAGGTTCCACCTTCTTGTGATTTCACTTCTGCAGTTTAAGTTACTAGCAGCCAACTGTGGTCCAAGAAATAAATTAATAGAAAATTCTAGAAGCCAGCAGTTTTAAATTGTGAGTGGTTCCAAGTAGCCCGAAGGAATCTCGTGTGGCACTGTCTCATTCTGTGTTTCCCCGCATGTCCCATGCCTCCATTGGTCACTCAGGATCATTGACTGTTCTCTATCATAGTTCTGTGTTCAAGTAACCTTGTGCTACTTGACCATTGCCGGAGCCCAGAGCAGTAACACTGGTAAAGCTAAGGTTAGCGTTCTTGACTGAATATGATGAGGCTGCTAAGATCTACAAGCTCGTAAAGACTGCGGGCACACAGCTTTTATTTCAGTAGGTCGCTGCTTTTCCATTTTGTCGTTATTTAATCTCTTCCTGCCTATTTTATGACTTCAACTTTTTCATAAGCATGTAGAGTATAGGAAGCACTGTGTGATCTCAGGCATGCACTGGGGTCCTGTACTTATCCCTGAAGATACTGGGGACTCCTAGTGATGTTCCGTCCCAGAGGCATTGGTTGGCATGGGGATGGTCGTTGGGGACCCGGGGCATAGCTCACAGAAGGAACCAGCAGCTGGGGAAGCATCTTCCTCAAGCCCAGCAGGTCAGTCGGGTCTTGTCTCATGGTGACTTGGAAGCTCCAGTTTCTTCCTGACCTTCTCATGGCAGGTGCTGCGTGTCTGGGGTGCTATATGGGGTGACACACACATATAGGTATCACAGGGGAGAGCAAGCACCCAGGGAGTGCTCCCGTGCTGGGTGCCGGGCAGGGATGCTGGAGAGGAAGAGAGGAGGAATGAAGCATGGGTTGGATGAATGAATAGTCTGGGTGATGGTCTGGTGGAGGGGGAGGCACGGTGATGAAGCAATGACAGTCACAACAGCTAATGTTAGCCAGGTGGCAGAGAGTGCCAGGCAGTATTCTAAGTGCTGTGTGTGTCCCGAATTGCTTCTTCCTCACCCACCACAGTGCAGATGGCAGGATGATTACCCCTTGAGCAGAGGAGGAAACAGGCACAGAGAATTGGTTCAGCCACCCAGAATTGCACAGGTTGTAGGGGTCAGAGCTTTCTTACTGTTCTACACAGAGATGGAGATTAGTCCTGCTCAGGAAGTCTGTGGTGACAGACAGTTGTGACTGTGAGTGACCTGCTCACAGAGGGTGGCACACAGGGATGGCAGTGTTAAGCAGTTGTTTGATGCCAGACACACGTCCAAGAATGCTCCACACATTCTCTCAGTGAGTGTCCCCACCACCATGAAGTGGGTTCTTCTTATTTCATGTTACACGGGAAGAACTCTGGGGGTGACCTGCCTTAGGTTAGTGATTAAAGGTCACACATGAGGTGTCATAGCCAGGATTTGAACCTGTGAACCATAGTGAGAGCTTAGGGAACCTTCACAGAGAAGGCAGCCCCGTGCCTGTAGACTGTTAAAGAGGCGGAGGCAGGAGGATCAGGAGAGTTGCTGGGATGCTCCCGGCAGGGAGAACAGCAGATGTGGCCTCTAGTTGGATAGGTGTGGACATAACACAGTAGGGTAGGGAGCAGGCCATTCTCTCCCTGTGAAGGGACTCAAGGCTCAGGGGAGTGACAGATTTCAGCAGGAAGTGGAATCCAATTCCAGGTTACTGGTGCCTTGGAGACCCGGCTGACTGTCTTAGACCTCATTTGGAAATCTTGTAGCACTCCTCCTTAGGGCTTTTCTGGAAAGACCTGAGCAAGCAGTCAGGGTCAAAAGCAAACTATTATCAGAATCTTAGGTCTCATCTGCTGCCAGCAGCTGCCAAGCTGAGGTCTCCACAACACTGTATACAGAGGGCCTTCAGTGCCCTTCCCCAAAATTAGGATCCCAAGGGCATCATGCAGTGCTAGGAAGAAATAACTCAGCCTGACTTGGACCCCAGCTGGCTGTGAGTTCAAGACCCTTACCCTCTCTGCAGACAGCGAAGAGGTTGTGGTGGTCTCAGTCTTGTGTGGTGTGGGACCTACCTACCCCTCAGGGAATCTGATGAAAACCTTCACACTTTGTGGAAGCACCAACTCAGATTTGGACGATGGATGTGCCCACTGACCCTCACGGCTGCACGGCCTCTGCTATGTTCCTCTCAAGGCCTAGAAAATTCTGAAGTACTCTTACAAGTTTGGGCATGGTAGAAAGACTATGAGATATACCAGTGACTATTTAGAAGTGTCCGTGAGAGAGGCTATTTTGGCCAAGAGTTATTTTCTTGGAGTTCATATTCTGCTCACCCCTGCCAGCAATCAGGAACATCTTCAAGGAGTGGGAGAAAAGTCAGGCACCAGGAAATACCATTGTACCTGAGGGCTCCCGGCAGGGGGTGGGGGGGATACTGAGGCATTTGGCCATGTGATCTCTTGTCAGCCCTCCAGACACCTTTTCTGGGACCTTACCACCAGCCAGATAATTGCTTGGAGGAACTGACCTGCCGGGGTTCTACAGAATTCTTGTGATTTGTAACTAGTTCCTCTGGTCAGGTGTGGGAAGGCTCTGCAGTGTGTGGAGGAGAGAACATATGTCAGGTGTTTACCTGTGGGTCAAACCCCACAGTAATTCACCTGGCCTGTGGGCCTGTAGGACTCAAACTGGTGCCTACATGGCCCTTGCTGTTTTGACTTCTAACTTTCATTCTGATCCTCCTCCCTTTCATTCCTTTTTAATTTTTGCAGGTGTGTCTATATGGTCATGTCTGTGCACACTTGTATGTGCTTACACCCACATGTATAAGCAGATGATGGCCAGGGACCTCAGGTGTCAGCCACCACTCCCTGATAAGGACTCTTGGCCAAAATAGCCAAAAACCACTGACATGTCTGAATAGTCACTGGTGTATCTCATAGTGTTTCTCCCATGCCCAAACCTGTAATAGCACTCCAGAATTTTCCAGGCCTTGGGAGGAACATAGCAATGGCTGTGTGGGTACTGGGTAGCAAACTCAGTTCTTCATACTTGTGAGGCGAGCAATTTACTGAGCCCTCCTCTCTCCTCTTTCTTATATTCCCATTCAGTTTGACGAATACTGCTGTAAATTCACTTCCTTGAGCAGTGGGCTTTAATGCTATTTCTCTGCAGACCCTTGTCCTTCCTAGGCATATTTGTCCAGTTACCTGTGGATAGTCCCCTCCCCTCCCTTTAGCTGATCTGGACCCCTTGGGCATAAGGCTGCTCCTGGTCAAGGTATCCTCACCTGCAGCTTAGTGCTAGGCAAGTATTTGTGCAGAAAAGGAATGTGGCTCAGAGAAATGGGCTAACAGAGCTGGGAGGCTCCCTGAGGGTTAGAATCACTGCTCCACACCTGTCTTCTCACCAGTGAGCTGGGGAAAAGTGGGCCCACTTGTTTAGGGGTCTGGGCCTGATAGAAGAAAGCACACCCAGCAGAATGCATCCTGGCACACAGTAACATACCTCCTCACAATTCAGTCTTGCTTCTAAATATCTGCCTGGCCAGCCTCCCTTTCCTTGGAAACCCAGCCTGATTAGCCCTATATTGAATCCATCCAGGCTGGCCTCATTTTGGCCGAGCAGGTGGGATCCTTGCTGAGCACGAGTCAGCCTGTGAACAGCTGTGACATGCTTGAGGGCTTCTCCCCATGATCACGATGAACCTTCAGCTTTCTGCCTCCTGCCTCCCATGATCACTGCTGTTCACCTGTGCCGTTCCCAGCCCTGGGCCTATGTCTGAGCTTCCCTCCTGCCACAGGGCCAGTTCCACAGTTCAAGGGCACCTAGGTTATAGGAAAGAGGTGTTGGTTGACTGGGAAGAATCCTACACCATCAGCAGACTTTCCCTAGTAAACACGAGACTGTGGTTGCTGTTCAGAGGAAGGTGTCCGCTGTGAGCAGGGTGGGTTGTGACTTCCTGTCTTTGGGAGTTTCTGGAAGGGTGGGGGATAGCTGATGGTATAGAAGGAGATGCTGAAGATTTCGCTGTCAGAAAAGCAGGCAATTCAGGGGTCTAATGTCGTGGTCACTGGCTAGATGCTGGGGTAAGAGCGTCATTACCCTGGCTTGAGTCCCACCGTGACTCTTGTCTGTTCCTAGAGCACAGTCAGCTGGAATCATGGGAGAGAGGGACAGTGAGTGGGATGTCAAAGGCCACTGGAGTCACAACAAGCTCTCCTGGTTCCTCTTTTCTGGGCCCTTCATATGCCATTTTGTCAGTGTATCCAAAGTCCCCTGTGGGTAGGGAATATCAGGAATGTTCTGGGTCCGTGGGTTACTTAGGGGGTTGCAGCGCGCATCAACTCCCCGTTCACCCACGGGAGCTGGGTGAGCAGAGGCTTGGAATAGCCGTGAGCCGAACGAGAGATGAGACCCTCGGGAGAATGCGGCAGTGGGCAGATCTCAAAACTTTATTTTCACATCCAGCTTTATATCCAATCTAGGGATGCGCTGCACCGCCCTATCTCCTACACAAAGGGGGCTCAGCAAA